>JZKD02S1673063.1:263450-343053 GCA_000966675.3 Picea glauca | reverse complement strand
GCATGAATCGTGTATTGGTGTACAGTCTATTTTGCTCATTTCTTGAGAATATTGATATTGATGAGTTTAATTAAATTTTGGGACATTGTGCATCTGGGAATGATAAATGTTTTCTCCTTCTCATAGCATAGGTTTCATTGAAATGAAAATATTTCATCTTCATCTCTTTTCATAACTTTTGAGTTGGTAAAAACACCATATTGTCCACGCCATTTTCCTCTTGAGTAACAACAACCTTAAAAATAAAGCACTTATAAAAATTGATTAGAAATTTTTATATTTTTTGGTAGCAAACCTTCATTAGATTAGTTGTAGGGCTTTGGAATAGGTGTGAAATATAACTTCCCAAAGCTGCAAACAAACATAGAATATTTCGTTAGGGAGTGATGAAATCCACTTGCTACATTTTCTCCTGGGAAGCCCTTCTTACACAAGGGTCAATGACGAGGTCGCATTGAGACTGGTAGAGTTACTCACCCTGCTTTGTTGGTCTTGGTGTAGAGATTGCGTGTATTATGGGGGTCACTTGAAGGTATACCCACAATGATGATTGGAAGCCTTTCGAGTTGATTTTGGGCTAGATACCCTACCTTTGCACGTGGATCAGACTGTCGACTGTTTCCCAAAGCATCACTGTAGTAATTGGTAACCTCAGTGGCCTATTTATTTAGGTTTTGTACACAAGGTGACTGTGGAGGGGTAAGTCTTCATGGTACCTGGAATCGACGTTGGCCAAACTCACTTGGGCTCCTTGGAGGGTATACCCACATTGATGTGTGGGAGCTAGCACCAGGGTGTAAGTCTGTGAAGAAGGTCATCAACGTAGCTTTTCCACCCACTCTATATCATCCCCTTCTTACTTTGTTCCCGCGATGTTGGATTTCATCACCAACAAGTGAGCTCATTGTGAGAAGGTTTTGTTTGCTTTCTTTCTTACTAGAGTTTTAGCATGTGCTGTTTTTTTTTCCTAGTGGACTCTAGATTGGATCTTTATTTTAATGGCTTCAGTTTTCGAAATGACCAATGAAGGAACCCTTGCTACAGGGGAACCTTTTTGTTTTCCTTCTTATGGGAACACTGGTCCTCCTCACATCGCTACTTTGAGCCTTCCAGGTCTCACGATTGAATTGTCGGTGTGGTTTTTTTTCAATCAGGTAATCCCGAATGCATTAAGTGCTTCGATCGTAAGCACTTCCCCCCAATAACATTAACCTCAGGTTGATCCTTCACCATCTTCACTAGTAAGATCTTCTTCACCTTCTTCACTTGCAAGGTATTCTTCTATTTCATCTTCTTCGCTGAGTGAAAGCTCTGAAGGTAGTAACCCAGTGGATAAGAAGAAGAAGAAGAAAAATAAGAAAGGGTCCAAACTTCCAACCAATGTCAGATGTGTTATAAAGAAACCAGTTACTGTTGATCATGATGGGAGTGTTGACGAGGCCAAGAACACCCAAACAACCCGTAATCCCAAGTACCCTTGTAGGCTTTGCAAGGGTAGCCATATTCTTAAGGATTTCCCTAGTCTATCCAAGGTTATAGAAGCATGGTCTACACACCCTTGCCAACCCATGTTGTTAGCCTCTGAACAACATGTTGATGACCTTCGTTAACTAGTCAAGATACTATTGGGAAGAAGAAAAGTAGAGCCAAGTTTCCATGTATGTTATGCAAAGGGTGTCAGCTAACTCACCTTTTCCCTCGTATGAATGAAGCCTCGAAATTCCTAGAAGACATGATTGGTTCCCAGCCTCAACTTCCACCTTCTTATCACAAGATTACTCTCAAACCATTTGTAGCCGATGGAATGATCAATTTGGCCCCTTCGTTGGTCAATCCAGTTGATCATGTATTCAACTTGGTCACTTCCTTAGTCAAACTAGTTGACCAAGTGGTCAATCCGATCCCATCCTCGGTCAATCCCACTCTCCCGTTAGAGAGTGAAACCCAAGTGGTCTATTTGATCCCATCCTCGGTCAATCCCACTCTCCCATTAGAAAGTGACACCCAATTGGTCGATCTATTTCCACCTGTCGACCCCATTCTTCCCTTGGAGAATGAAACCCAAGTGGTCAATTTGATGTCAGTATCAGTTGATCTTACTCTCTTGCTCGTGATTAAATCCGATACTACCCACATTTTTCTTGTTGATACAAACTCTACCATGTCGGGGGGTATTCCTCCTTCTCCTATGGAACCCCCTCCAAGTAATGAGACCATCGTTTTTAATTGGGGTGTGCTAACTAGACCTTGTCTTCCCTGTCACATTCCTTTCCATATTACCGTTCAGGTTTGTGGTCGGGACGTTCCTCAAACACTGATAGATGAAGGTGTGTCCGTTAGTATTTTTTCATCTTTTTCTTGGCAAGATTTGGGTTGTCCTCAGCTTGCACTAGTTACGCTGAATCTGTTAGCTTTTAACAGAAGAACGAGTCAACCTTTAGGGACCCTTCTTATGTTTCTTGTAACTTTGGGGGAGAAAATTGTTTTCATTGATGTCATGGTAGTCCAATATCCCTTGGATTTTTCTTTACTCCTTGGGCGAGATTATGTTTATGCCATGAAAGCTATTGTGTCCACTCTTTTTCGTGTGATATATTTCTTGCATGATGGAAGAATTGTGACCATTGATCAACTTTTGTTTGTTGGCTTAGACTTGACCATCCACTCAATGAACTCCCTAAATGGTTCTTATATGCATATGGTATCTCCCTACCACAGGTCAATTATGTGGCATTGTCTCTCATGCCTTCCACTACTTATGACAATGCCTTGGATCTGGTCGTTGACATGGTAATCTCTTCGGTAGGGCTATTGGATCCTGACCTCTTTACCCCTGTCACAAACCTTGACATGTGTTCCTTTCAGAGTGTGTTTCTTCCGTTAAGTGAAGATCTCTTGAAGGCCATGACCGATATTTGTCCCTTGACATGGTGTCCTTCCAGAGCACTGTCCTCTTGGAATTCGTAATCAAGAAAAGAGCATTGAGCATGGTTTTCTGACTTCAAACTCATTAAAAAATGGAACCAGTCGTGAGGATAGTTTTCGTGTCTCTATAGCAACCTCGTTAAAAAATGAAACAGAGCTTACAAGAATAGTTCTTATTTCTGTGTCAAGCTCATTAAAAAATGAAACAAAGGTCTAGGGAATGAACCTGGATTCTCGAGCATAGTTCTTATCCTATGTCAAGCTCGTTAAAAAATGAAACAACTTCCCCCTCTTTGTTTCAGTCAATTCCTTTGTCTAGTATTTGAAGATTATTTTCATCCTCCTATGTTGTTGGACGAATCTAAGCTTGGGGGGCAATGCTTTCAGCCTCTGGACTTCACTCTGAAGTTAAAGTCGCTAGTTTCTTAAGATGGGGGGTAAGTTCCAACCATCCACGTGTTATGAATTGGGAATTTCAAGCATATTTTTCTATGGTTCAATCTTATGTAAAAATGAAACCACCTACTCCAAGCATAGTTTTGTTTAGTTTTTAAGCTTGTGTAAAAATAAAATCTATCCCAAGCCTAATTAGTTTTTGTTTTAAAGATTGTGTAAAAATGAAAACAATCCCAATATTAGTATTTGTTCTTTCTCATACTCGTAAATACTTGAGAATGTAATCGAGTATACTTTTATCACTTTTTTGGACTCGTAAAGGTTATACGAAAAAGGCACGCCCTGGAGTTCCCTTTAGGCTCTTTTAGACTCTCTAAACATGAAAAGATTGCCGAGCGACCTTGTTCTTTTCACACTCATAAAAGTATTTGAAAAAAAGCGTTCGATAGGCGATAGTCTATCAATTTTTTGGTCTTATCGAACTACTTTACGAAAAAGGAACTAATATATTTATCTTTAAGTGTTTTTTAGAATCTATAAACATGAAAAACCCCTGATTTTTCTATCTTTGGACTCGTTAAACAAACATCGAAAGGCCCATATGGGACCGAACCACTCCTTCTTAGGTTATGTTAAATATACTCCGAAGGACTCATCCGAAGGATGAGATTATATTACAAGCATATGTTATCCTCCTCAATTTTGCGTAAAAATAAAGAGGTACTTGCCAGAAATGGCGGGGCGAAAATTGGGAAAGAAATGTGTCTAAACCTGTATTCTATGGAAGAGTCGCTTATGAACATGACATACTTTCACTTGCTTTGTCTCTAGGTTGGAAAATATGCTTGTCTCTTGATCATACTCCTTTATAATATTACAAATTGGTATGTGATCCCTATTGTTGAGTCATTTTTTCCAAGATAGTTGTTGTGTCGTCAATATGTTCAAAAAATAATTTCAACCTGGAAATCCTTCTATTGTGTCGACCATTTCTGCAGTCCGTAAGCCCTCTATTGCGTCAGTCATCCCTGATTCAGTCTTGAATCACTTGTTACTCTGATCTACATCAAATATTGTTACCCATTTCGTGTCATTGATGGGGGATACATTAAGGCCCTCCTGTGATGAGTATTTTCCTGTCGACCTCAACTCATTATCCTGTAATTAGACTTAGAATCCAATTGGTACCTTGGAACTTGCATCCTCAATGGAAAGTTTCCTCGCTTTCGACAGTGGGTTTTCATTATTGACCCCTGATCGGAAGATTCCACCAAGTGTTCGCCCTCATATCATTGATTCACGTTCGTTAGATTGAACTAGAGTACCTTGGGAGTCATTGACATTAATGGTGATTTCTCTCGCACTTGTTAACAATATTCAATAATGATCGGTAATCAAGTGGTTTCTACCATGTTTGACCTCAAAACATGTATTCGCATGGTTAGATCCGTACTATAGTGTGGTGGAGATGAAGACCCTGAATCTTTTCTCACAGATTCAGGTTGCGTTGGAGTATATTCAGTTTGTACTATTGCATAGATCCACATTTCATGTCTCATGTCTATGTTCAAATTTGAGTCTTTAACACATAGATCCGCAATGTATTTTTTGGTGGCTATGTTTAGATTTGAGTCATATTGGCACAGATCCATAGTGTATGTTTGGTGGCCATGACCTGTATTACTTGACATGGATCTTCGCATGTTGGAATTTATGCTTTGATTCATTTGTATTCTAAGTATGACAATTCCTACCTCAGTGATGATATATTATTGTATTGTATTTCCTTGTTTGTTGGCAGGTTTCCGACCGATGTGTTCCTTGTTCCCTACACACACTCGACAAAGTATTTCAGCTATCACTTTGTTCTAACTTCATACTTTGGGGGGATCTTTGTTACACATTATTTTTGTCATTCCTATGATCCTTAATGATGTAAACCTATATGTTTCCTTCAGAGGGGTCAGTAGACTGAATTCCTAAAGAAAGAAGGGAGAAGAACTTTTCCTTAGAGAATAAATTGTTTTTTCCTCTGTAAAAACCCTATTTTGGAGGATTTCTGCAGGATTCTCTATATGCAGGGTGCGTAAATGCCCGATTTCCACACCTTGCTCTATATTTGGGTTGTAGAGTTTCCGCAGGTTTCTCTATAGCTAGGGTGCGGTGGCCTTCGTACGTGGGAAAAACAAGCATTTTCTCGATGTTTCTAGAAGGAGAAGCTTCTATGGTGAGGTGGCCTCTGAACGGTTTGGATATTACTCGCTTTCATGATTTAGTGGGATCAGCCCAAACTCCTCACCTTATCCTCTTAAACTTATAAAAGGAGAGTATCTCTCATGGGAAAAGTTAGCTTGATTGGGTTGGAAAGTTCTTGAGCCTCTGAGATTAGAAATTTGGCTTGAGATTGTTAGCTTGGTATGTTGGCTTTGAGATTTGCTTTGTCAAGATAGATTGTGAGTAGCTATTAGATCCATGGTCTCAGAATCCTTGGAGAAAGAAGTGTGTGGGAAGCAAGGAACTTTTGGAAGGAACCTTACAACATCAAGGAATCTGGTTGTAATCTCTCTTCCTATTATTTAATATAATACAATGGCATGCTTCTTTCCCATAGAATTATCTTTATTGTATTGAAGAATTCCTTGATCATATGCATAGGTTGTCATTGAATATAATTTTACTTCTTTCTCTTTGGTTGGTTTGTGTCTCACTGCAAGATCAATATCACAAGAGCATCGAAGCGAAATAGGAACAACAAAGACATAAGGAAGCAGAACTTAAAGGTATGTCTCTCTTCTTTTGTTTGGTAGTAAATTCGATGGGTACAACCTAGCGAAAGTGCCATGTCCTTTCGTGTTTTGTTCTAGATATAGGTTGATCTAGGGGGATCGATTCATGTCCACACTTAACGATTATCATGCCAGCAAGCATAGTCACCATGAGAAAGGTGGAATTTCTAAGGAAGGACAACATGGAGGAAGAATCTCTTTTCCTAGAGGAAGAGGAAGAGCTAGCGGAGGTGAAGTTAGATGTTATACCTGTGGAAAACCAGGGCACAAGTCTTGGGAATGTCCTGAGAGAAAGAAAGAAGAAGGAGGCAAAGCACACATTTCTGAAGCACAAAATCATGTGGAAGCAGAAGCAGCTGAAGGAGGAAAGAACCTCATGATGAGGACAATTCTTCTTAAACCAGAGAAGGAGGTAGAGGAACCAGTTCAACGAACAAGTCTGTTCAAAACTTCTTACAAGACAAAAGACATAGTTTGCAAGGTGATCATAGACAATGGGAGAACTGACAATCTAGTATCCACAAAGATGGTGGAGAAACTGGAATTGAAGACAACTTCACATCCAAACCCATACAAGGTATCATGGTTGTAAAAAGGACATCAAGTAATGGTAAGTCAACAATGGCAAGTTGAATTTAAAATAGGAGGTTATAGGGATGAAATATTATGTGATGTAATTCCTATGGATGCGTGTCATATTTTATTAGGGACACCATGGAAGTTTGACAAAAAAATTATACATGATGAAAAAAAATACTTATACCTTAGAAAATAATGGTACGACACATATTTTGTTACCAATATAAGACAAGGAGAAAAAGATGGAAGATAGTTCAAGTATACTTCTCATGAGTGGGAAGGAACTCTTGAATGAAGTCAAGAAGGAGAAAGAAATGTAGTTTGTTGTAGTGAGGAAGCGTAGAGTTATCCTTACAAATAATTTTGTGGAGGATTTACCTGAAGAAATCCAGGAACTGTTAGAAAACTTTGCTAGCATTGTAGTGGATGAGCTACCTCACTCATTGCCACCCATTAGGATTATAAGCCATCATATTGACCTTATTCCAGGAGCTAGTTTACCAAACAAAGCAGCTTATAGGTTGACACCTAAAGAGAATGAGGAAGTCAAAAACCAAATCCCGGAGTTGTTGGATAAAGGTTTATTCAGGGAAAGCCTAAGCCCATGCGCAGTACTAACTATGTTAAGTCCAAATAAGGATGGAGGATGGAGAATGTGTACAGATTCTAGATCTATCAACAAGATCACCATTAAGTATAGATTCCCTTTACCCAAGATGGATGATTTGATGGATGGGTTGAGTGGAGCAAGCTATTTTTCCAAGATGGACTTGAAGAGTGGATATCATCAAATATGGATAAGAGAGGGAGATGAATGGAAAACAACATTCAAGACAAATTAAATTTTGTTTGAATGATTGGTCATGCCATTTGGGTTGACAAATGCACCAAGCACATTTATGAGATTAATGAATGAAGTATTGAAAGACTTCATAGGAAAAATTTTCATAGTGTATTTGGATGACATACTAATTTTTCGTAAGACAGAGGGATAACACTTAAACCATTTGACATCAGTGATGGAAAAGTTGTAGCAAGAAAAATTGTTGATAAATATGAAGAAAAGCTATTTTATGAAGAAAGAACTCATATACTTGGGTTTTGTGATCTCTTCAAATGAATTGACGATGGATCCAGAAAAGGTGAGAGTAATTAGAGAGTGGCCATTGCCAAGAAACATATTTGAGGTAAGAATTTTTCTTGGGTTAGTAAGTTTTTATAGAAAATTTATCAGAAATTTCAGTGGTATATGTAAGTCCATGCTAGACACTGTGAAAAAGAAACACAAGTATTTTAAATGGATAGAGGAAGGTGAAAAAAGTTTCAAAGTATTGAAGGAGAAGATCTCAGAACAACCAATTCTGGTCTTACCAGATTTTGGGAAAACATTTCATGTGATATGTGATGCAAGTGGAGCAGTCTTGAGTCAGGATAATAGACCAGTTGCTTATTTCAGTGAGAAGTTGAATGAAACCAAGAATAACTATTCCACATATGAAAAATAATTTTATGCAGTGATTCAATCTTTGAAGAAGTGGAGGCATTATCTAATTCCTAAAGATTTTGTCTTGTACAATGATAATCAAGCTTTGGAGTTTATTACTAGGCAAGAAAAATTGAATCAGAGACATGTTAAATGGGTAAAATTTATGCAGAATTTTACTTTTGTTATTAAACATATTGTTGGAACTGCTAACAAAGTTATAGATTCTTTGAGAAGGAGGAGTTTAATTGTACAAGAATTCCAAGTGGAGACATCAGGGTTGGAACACCTCAAGGAAATGTATTGAGAAGATCCAGATTTTGCGGAAACTTATGAGGAATGTAAGAATCCTTTGTTGGGAGGTGGAAGCCCATGGACACAATATTTGATCCAAGATGGATTATTATTCAAAGGAAGCCAACTATGCAAACCAAGATGCTCAATGAGAGATAACCTGCTGAAAGAGAAACACAACGAAGGTTTAGCTGGACATTTTGGTCATATAAGACATTTGCACTGCTGACAAATTTGTATTATTGGCTGAGCATGAGGGAAGATGTGAAAAAGTTTGTGAACAAATGAAGAATTTGTCAATATGCAAAAGGAAGACAACAGAACATTGGTTTGTATCAACCATTACCAATTCTAGAAAGGTTGTGGGATGCAATCAATATGGATATTGTATTGGGAATGCCTAGAACTCAGAAAGGGAGAGATTCCATATTTTTTGTGGTAAATAGATTTTCAAAAATGGCACATTTCATACCATTCCAAAAGACAACCGGTGCTACACATATAGAAAATTTGTTTTTCAGAGAAGTGTTGAGACTACATGGATTTCCTAGGAGCACAGTCTTAGACAGGGACACCAAATTTGTAGGACACTTTTGGAGGACTCTATGGAAGAGGCTAGGGACAAAATTGTCCTTTAGTTCAACATATCACCCTTAGACAGATGGATAGACGAAAGTAGTAAACAAGAGTCTGGGAAACTTGTTAAGAAGTTTAGTCACTTAGCAAGGTCCTCAATGGGATCAGATTCTGGCACAAGAAAAAATTGAATTTAACAATTCAGTGAACATAAGCACAGGGAAAATTCCATTTGAAATTGTGTATGGTATACAGCCAAGAGGGATTACTGAAGAGATTTGAATCAACATGAGTTCAAAAGTGTTGGAGTAGAGAATTTTGCAACAGAAATGCAGAAACTCCATGACAGAGTTAGAGAGCAGCTACAGGACAACAACCAAAAATATAAGAAGAGAGTTGATCAGAAGAGGAGAGAAGCTCAATTCAAAATAGGAGATGAATTTTTAGCTCATTTGAGAAAAGAAATGTTTCCAAGAGGGACATATAACAAGTTGAATATGAAAAATATAGGACCATGCAATATTCTCAGAAAATTCGCAGCCAATGCTTATGAAATTGGATTGCCAGACAATGTTGGGATATCACCGATATTCAATGTTGCATACCTGTATCCTTACAGGAGAGATGAGGAAGGAGAATCAGATGATCAAAAATAAGTTCAGTGGGACGAGAAATTGCCCACAACAGAAAAACCTCAGATGGAGAAAATCATTGAACAAAGAGCTAGAAAGAAGACTAGGAGGAAGACATATCCTGAATACTTAATGAAGTGGAAAGATCATCCAGTGGAAGATTCAAGTTGGGTCACAGAATGCGATATTTTGAAGCATGGAAAAATAGTGCAGGAGCTCATGGACAGAAGTCCATAAATATTTTATCCAAAGGAGTATGATGCAGGAGCATCACTTTCAAAGTAAAATATGCAAGTGTGGAGGCAGAGATATGACATCTCAGCATGGCAGAATTTCAAATCAACATTTAAATCAGAAGTAAATTGAGTTGTTAAGATATTTTGGAAACAACATTTTTAAATATGTAGTGTTTGTGAATTCGTATAGCACTATAAGGAGTTGTAGATATAGAGTGTTGGATCTTATCTGGAAATAACTGATATTTATTGTAATAAGACAAGGTAGGTAACCGTAAGACCCAATAGGATAGGTTGTAGAGAGGACAAAGAGAGAGAGATCATGGAGCAACTCGTTAGATAGTTGGTTGTTGTATTCTAAAAGGAGGATGAGAGTAAGTAGCAGGGGGATAGCATAATAGAGTAGAAGAAAGACGCAGTGAAGGACTGCAATATTATGTAATTTGTTTCATGAATGAATAGAACATTCAGAATTGTCCAAATCATTTGGACTGAGTTCATTTGATATGTGATTGAATGAATGTTACATTTTGTGTGTGTGATTTAGTTTATTTCATTCATGTATGATTGTTAAGAGTTAATTGTATGAGTTTGTGATGAAACTGGATAAGTTTCAATTGTTTCGCTTTTGAAACTCATATGCAAGGTGTGAATCTTGTACGCAAGGAGTGCATCGACAGAGTCTCAGATTGACTCAGAGGAGTTCAGAGAGAGAAAAGTGAACTTGGACCAGGTGCAAGGAGTCCATAGCCTCAATAAGAGACCAAGCGTCGAAGAATCAGAATAGAGGAACGAAAGGAGTGCGGGAAGAATTTATTTTCAAGAAATCCTTCATACAGAGTTATTGAAATCCTAGGAACGCAAGGAGTGCGTGGGAAATTTAAATATTCAAGAAGATCAAGATTAGAAGAGATAGCTCTTTTCAGAAGTCCAGACGAGGTTGAAGAGACGAACTCGTAGGAGGAACAAAGGTCGAGGCCTTTGAACACTTAGAAAATTTTCTAAGTCGGAGGAAGTTGGAAGCTCGGAAGGAGGAGGAGGAATAAAAGTCATTGGATCACAGACCAACAACCATCTGATCATAGCAAGGTGTACGAGCCTTAACACTTTTCACATTCAAGAGAGTGAACTTACCAAATTTCTAAATTCCTGAAGTAATTTGGGATCGTCCTGTTAGGGTCCTAACCCACACATAGGTAGAACAATATATTCAGATGTAATAAAGGTAAATATTAATAAGGCCTTCCAATAAAATAGAATAAGGTGGATGCAATAAGACCTAATAGAAGCTTCCGCTTCTAGAAGGATCTTCCTCTAGATGCTTATTTTGATAGACATATTTAGTATAAATAGGATTCGAGTGTATGAGAACCCTAGTTTTGGATATTATTGTAATAGAGCTCTTCTCGATTAGAGGTTTCCCCCTCGAAGAGGCCCGTGAACATTGGTTTCTGAATCAAAGTGTTATTTCTATTGTTATTCTTATATCATTTCAATGCTATTGTGGTGATTATTCTAGTTATATTGTTGTTATTCTTCCATTTCTAGCATTTTATTTATGTTCTGCATACTTTTTATACCTGGTATATTACAAGTGGTATCAGAGCACTTTCCTTGAAAGAAATTGTGGGTAAATATTTTTTTCAGGGTAGAGACGTATTCCGACGTCTTTAAGCCATAGAGATCTGTCGTTACACACATAAAACCGCGATTGAGGGATTCATACACGCAGGAAATACAAGTGGTTCTTAAACGCACATCGTTGGCCACCCTTGTAACCCATGTTGGTACCCCTTCGAGTGGTAGCGCATCAGAAAGTACCTGTGTATAGATCAACCTAGATTTCTTGAAGCCCTCTTTAGATAAACCAATCAACCGCCTGAATGGTATAGTGCCATCGAGAACAACACTCGGGAAGATACTCTCTAGTACCTGGGTAGTCAGATAGTACGACTAAGGGTACAGTCTATCCTCCTTAGTTAGTGCCCTAAGATATTGGGCTGAGTACTACTATTGGACCCCACACGTATATCAGAGAGCTATAACATAGGGAAAACCCTTATTTGTAGATCCCTTGAATACCTAACCCTTGGGGACAGAAACATAAACAAATTAAAATAGACAAGATTTATTACAGCGCAAATGTGTTCAGGTTGCCAAGTAACTACACATTTTTTCCTAGTTAAGCATTTGGGCATTTCATCACTGTAGTATTCTTCAAACCGGAGTATAACTCCACAGGTGTAAAAAAAAAAAAGTTTGGAATTTTTTTCACCATTATTTGAGACCTATTCCATTGGATTCATCTCTTCGTTGTTATCACATTCATACATATCATTTTTTGGAAAAAATATTTTGACCCCACCCACCCCTTTTCAGTTCCCTCGTCCTCATGGCCCATACCCATAGCCAAGACTTGGAAAATCGCTTGAATACCTTGCAATCTACTCTCACCAAGACCCAACAAGAAGTGAAACACCTCAGTGCCAATGTTGCCGCCATAAATACAACCATGCAATCCTCAATGGATGAAATCAAACAAGAACTGACCGCCCAACTTGAATCTTTCTTTTTGTCACTCTGCACCAAGTTCCATATATCTACAGATAACCCTTCCTCTGACTCACCCCGAAAGATTGAAGGTGAAAATTCCTCTCATTTCGATAACTTTTAGCACCATCTCTTTCAATGTGACCTTCGCCTTCCGCCGGTGGATGTGACCAAATTTGATGGCTCGGACCCCACTGGTTTGGTAACCCAAATGGAACATTATTTTTATTTATATGGCATTACATATGACTTGGACAAACTCTGGTATGGTGTTCTCCATCTAGATCAAGAACGTTGGCAATGGTGGCAATGGAGAAAAAAGTCTTGTCAAGGGTATATTTCTTGGACACACTTTGTGGCAGAGCTTTATGAATGCTTTGACACTGACACCAACCAATTGGTTCGTTTGACAAAGTTGAAACAATCAGGAACAATGGAAGACTTCATATATTCCTTTGAGCGCTTGGATTTTTGGATAGAGGGCATGTTTGATGCGTTTTTTCGAGAGTGTTTTATTAGTGGCCTCAAGGATGAGATTCATGCCCATGTCCTCATGGCTCGGCCTCAGAGTTGGGTGAAGGCTACTAAGAAAGATAAATAAGCACAACAAGTTATATATTCTCAAAACCGAAAACCCTCCTTTATCTCTTGCCCTAAATGAGTAAATACCACTACTCCCTCTGCTCCACTCAAGATCCAAAAATTGACCAGGGATGAAATGGATGAATGCCAACTCAAAGGCCTTTGTTATAATTGTGATGAAAAATATTTCTCGGGCCACAAGTGTAAGGAGAAAAAACGTTTTATGGCCATCTCCGAGGATATTTCAGAAGAGGATGTTGAAACTCCCCTTGTGTCTGAGTCACCTAAAACCACTAACATAACCCCTCCCTCATACCCTCCCAAAGTAGAACTAGTCATTTCCCTCAATGCTCTTACTAGCTTCTCCACTCCCCAAACCCTCAAGCTAATCAGTTACATCAAGCATCGTAAGGTCATCATTCTGGTTGATAGTGGAAGCACCCATAATTTTATTCATCGCCGCATTGCCCAAGAAACTCATTGCTACATCCATGCCGTCAATTATTTCCAAATCATGATTTCCAATGGTGGTTCCATGAAATGTGGAGGGCGTTGTGAAAATGTGTGTCTCCAAATTGGTGACTACCACTTGAAATCTCATATGTTTGCTATCGACATGGCCGGTTGTGACATTGTGTTGGGTGCAGACTGGCTAAGAACTTTGGGTCCCATTCGCATGGATTTTAAGGAATTAACCATGCAATTTGATCAGGAGGGTCACCAATATGAATTCCAAGGCATCACCATTGGTTCACCTGAGATCATTAGTTCCCATCACATGGAAAATATGCTCAGAAAAGGTCAGTCTAGTGTTATTGTGCAACTACATGCCATACAAGCAACAGAGACACCCTTGGTGCCGCAAGACCTCCAAGCCATCCTTTCCAAACATAAGGGGTATTTTCCAATCCCTAAGGACTCCCTTCTTCCCGTGGTGTTAATTATCATTCCATTCCCCTTGTACTCATAATCCTTCCTCCCAATATCCGTCCGTATCATCACCCCTTTGCCCAAAAAAATGAAATTGAGAAAATGGTCCAGGAACTCCTTAATGCAGGTGTTATCCGCCCTAGTATGAGACCCTACTCTTCTCCTATGGTCATGGTCCTAAAAAAAGAAGGTGCTTGGTGAATGTGTCCTGACTTCTGTGCCCTCAACAAACTTACCATTAAGGAAAAATTTCCCATTCTTGTCATTCATGACCTCCTGGATGAGTTGAGTGGTGCCCAATTCTTTACTAAACTTAATCTTCATTACCAGATATGTATGAAAGAGGAAGACATTCCCAAGACTTCCTTTAGAACTCATGAGGGCCCCTATGCATTTTTGGTCATGCCCTTTGGCTTGTGTAATGCCCCCTCCACCTTCCAAAGCCTCATGAATCATGTCTTCTGTCCTTTTCTCCATCATTTTGTCTTAGTTTTCTTTGATTATATCCTCATCTATAGAAAAACCTGGACACACCATCTGGCTCATGTGGATCAAGTTCTCCATCTACTATCTCAGCACCAACTTTTCCTGAAACAATCTAAATGTGCTTTTGGCGCCTCAGAAGTAGAATACTTGGGTCATATGGTTGGCAATGATGGGGTCAGGGTGGATCCTAAAAATATTGAGGCTATGCAAGAATGGCTTCACCCAAAGAACCTCAAACGTTTGGGTGGATTTCTGGGCTTAATATGGTATTTATTGCAAGTTTGTTAAGAATTATGGAAAGATTGCAACACCTCTCACTGCTCTCCTAAAAAAGAACTCTTTCACTTGGACTCCAGTCGTTGCTCAAGCTTTTCAAACCTTGAAGATGGCCATGTGCACCACTCAAGTCCTGGCCCTTCCTGATTTCAAAAATACCTTTGTATTGGAATGTGATGCATCAGGGAAAGGAATTGGTGTTGTCCTTATGCAATAGGGTTGACCTTTGGCCTTTACTAGCAAGAAGCTATCTAAAAGAAATCTGGGAAAATCAATCTATGAAAAGGAAATGTTGGCTATTCTGCATGTCATTGATCTGTGGCACCCTTATCTATTGGGGCAACATTTCCAAATTAAAACAGACCATCAAAGCCTCAAATATTTTCTGGAACAATGCATTTCCTCCAGGGAGCAACAAAAATGGGTGACTAAGATCTTTGGATATGATTATGAGATCATTTACAAGAAAGGAAAAGACAATGTGGTTGTGTATGCACTTTCCCAAAAATATGAAGATGAAGGATCCCTTTTTTCTCTTTCCTTCATTGTACCATATTAGCTCCAAGCCGTTCGCCAGGAATGGCTACAAGATCCCAAAAGTTTGAATTTGATCCAACAATTATAGTCCAATGCTCTAGCATCCCCAAGGTATTCTTGGCTCCATGATGAGATTCGATACAAAGGCCATTTCTATTTAAGTAAAAAATCAAAGATTAAATCCACAGTACTTTGTGAGCTTCATGCTACACCCACAGTGGGGCACTCCGGGTTCACCAAAACCTATGACAGGGTCAAACATTCTTTTTTCTGGGATGGTATGAAAGAGGACATTCAGAATTTTGTCACTGAATGTGATGTGTGTCAATGCAACAAGGGTGAAACAATCAAATATCTGGGCACACTACAACCGTTTCCGATCCCACTTACTATTTGGAAGGATATTTCTATGGATTTTATTACCGACTTACCCAAATCGGGAAAGAAATCGGTCATCATGGTGGTGGTGGATTGCCTTTCCAAGTATGCTCATTTCTGCACTCTTCAACACCCATTTACAACATCCACGGTGACTCAAATTTTCATGGATCAGGTCTTCAAGCTTCATGTCATGCCGCACTCTATTGTTTATGAACGTGACCCAACTTTCACAAGCAATTTTTTGCAAGAACGTTTCAAGATACAAGGCACCCAATTGCATCTCAGCACAACTTATCATCCCTAGACTGATGGGAAAATGGAAGTTGTCAACAAGTGTTTGGAAACATATTTGAGGTGTTTTTCCTCAAAAAAAGAAAATAAGTGGGCTCAATGGTTACTGCTAGTTGAATGGTGTTACAACACTTCATACCATACAACTACACACATGACTCTATTTGAAGAGGTATATGGACAGAAGCCACCCTCAATTCTCTCATACTTATCGGGTGCCTCGAAGGTCCATGCGTTTGACCAAACACTTACAGTTCGAGAGGATATTATTTATACCCTCAAAGAGAATTTGTTCATGGCATAGAATCAAATGAAGCAACAAGCAAATCAAGGTCACTTTGAATGTCAATTTCCATAAGGGGATCAGGTGTTTCTTCTACTCCAACCTTACAAGAAAACTTTCCTCAAGTCCGAGAATTGTCAGAATCTAGAGCCCAAATTTTATGGTCCCTATACCATTCTCAAGCATGTGGGACATGTAGCCTATCAATTAGCTTTGCCCAGTCATTCGAAGCTACATCCTGTTTTTCATGTTTCATGCTTAAAGAAGGTGATTGGAGCTAAGTGCAAAAGTCAAACCAACCTTTCAGAGTTAGTTGAAGAAGGATTCATTTGGCTATAGCCACAAGTAGTTTTGTACCAGCGTGAGCGTCACCTACATCAGAGAACCATCAAGGAAGTGCTAGTCTAGTGGAAAGATACAACTCCAGTAGATGCCACTTGGGAACCAGCTACCATTCTGCAACAATTTCCACATCTCAAGCCTTGAGGACAAGGTTGTTTTTAAGGGGGCGAACATGTTAGGGTCCTAAGACGCACATAGGTAGAAAAATATATTCATATTTAATAAAGGTCAATATTAAGAAGGCGGAAGTAAGAAGACCTAGTAGAAGCTTCCGCTTCTAGAAGGATCTTCCTCTAGATGCTTCTTTTGATAGACATATTTAATATAAATATGAGTAAAGGGTATGAGAACCCTAGTTTTGGATATTATTGTAATAGAGCTCTGCTCAACTAGAAGTTGCCCCCTCGAAGAGGCCCGTGAACATTTCTTTCTGAATCAAAGTGTTATTTCTACTGTTATTCTTATATCATTTCAATGCTATTGTGGTGATTATTCTGGTTATATTGTTGTTATTCTGCCATTTCTAGGATTTTATTTATGCTTTGCATACTTTTTATATCTGGTATATTACACATCCATCTTCAAGGAAGACAAGTGGTGCAAGATCCACAACTCCAAAAGTTCGTGGACAAGGAGGAGGTGAAATAGCTGAAGTAGATCCTGACCATTGATCACTAGGAGATAAGTGTCAGAATATCGGTGACTTCGGAGAAATCACTTCAAGAGTTTCAGTTGAGAGTTAAAACTCCTGAAACCCGAAGTCTAAAGAAGACCTAGACTGTCAGATCCAATGGGACATGTGGTGACAGATCGTGAGCTCTAAAGAAATCACTTCTAGATTCTCAGTTGATAATTGAAATTCTTGAAGCCTGGAGGGCTAGAGAGCTGAAGTGAATCTCAACCATCATATCCAGAGGATAGGTGGCATGAATCTGTGGAATGTTGGTAAATACCCGAAGTAATTCATAGCCATCAGATTAAGGGTGAAACGTGGTGCAAATTCATGGACTCCGGGTAAAGACCCGAAGTAAATCCCAATTGTCTGATTCAAGGGGACACGCGACATAAATTTGCATACTTCGAGGAGAAGTGAAAGTTGAGAATTGAAAATCCTAAATCCCGAAGACCCAAAGGGATTACATACATCAAATTAGAGGGAGACATGGGTCAATGGATTACCAGCTCCGGATAAAATCAATTGGGAAAGGAATTGAGATTTGAGATTCCTGAAGCTCGGAATCCCAAAATGTTCAAAACTGTCGATTGAATAGGGCACGTGGCAGAAGATTTGTCATTATGGGAGAAAGCAAGGTTTGAGAGTTGAAAACTCCGAACGTCGAAGTCCTGAAGTAAATATCATCCGTTCATTTGAAAGGGGTGGATCTGATCCACAGACTTGGAAGGGATGGATTTCAGCCGTCAGTTCCGAAGCATTGTCAAGATCGTGAGATCGACAGTCACCTCGCATTGCGGGGACACAAGGTCCTCGATTTTTAAAAATTTGATGGCAGGCTGCAATCGTGACCACGGTTTTGGAAAAAGGACACATGGTGGCTCGAGGTGAATTGCGAGATGAAAATTAGTTTGATTCCAAACCACTCTTGGGCGCGCCTGCAATCACGTGTTTATGTGAGGTCATTGTCCAAGATCACATCAATGAGGAGCTTATCAGAAAAGGAAATAATGCCCAAACTCTGATATTTCTCAATCATGAAGGGGAAGGTTGCGAGTATCATAAGACTTGTGTCAGAAATCCTAAATGGCTTGTGTTTAAATACAAAACGAGAGAAACAAGGTTTCAAGGAGTCAATGGACTCAAGAATTGAATATCATTGACAGAGAGGTCACGTAGCCTTACAGGGGAGTAGGGGGGGCTGCATCAGAATCACATTTGATGAAGCCCCAGAGTCCACCATAAAATTATGTATATTTCGGTTAAATATTTCGAATGCTAATAGAAAAGGTGGCATGTTAGACGTATTTTGTGGTGTGGGAGAATTATTCATAGGTTGTGGATTTTTACTTAATGATTTCGAGGATAGTTTATCTAGATTAGCTACACTTTTATCTAGAACATCTTTCTTTTTTATATTGTTGTTTTCAGATGGGATTTTGTCCGAAGCATGATTCCTCTTATTGTTTTAAGTTATGATTTTTAACATTTTCTATTGGATGTAGGGGAAATTAAGCAGTTCATAGATTGAAATATTTTATTTTAACCTTTTAAAATCCTCAATAGGATCGTAGTCTAGATCAAAGAAGGAAAAATTGTTTGATGTTTCAACTTGTCTTGTTTTTTTTGATATTGCATTTTTGTTTGCATCAGGTACAGATTTGTTTTAATCTTTAGGCTTATTTTTACTACGAGTGTTATAAGGATGTTGATTATTATGGACAGTATCAAAGTTGGCTTGAAATATGATGTCTGAAAAATGTATGAAGGATGGAGGAGATGAATCTTCTTCAGTAGGTGCTCCCTCATCCTCATTTTCTTGTTTAACTGGGATATGAGAAGCATTATCATCTCCAACTAATAAGGATTGTATGACATGGTGTAATCCTTCTAAATTCATACCTTCAGCTAGAGGGGTTGGCTTATTGGGAGGATTTTGATGCATTATTCTAAAAGGCATTCGATAAATTCCTTTGCTAGAAGATCCTTCCTTTGCGACTCTTTTCAGATATACAACTTGGTTGGATAAATTTTGAAAGGATTTTTTAAAACTTTCCATATCTATGGGTTCCTGATCTTTCTTATTAGAAGGTGGTTTGGTGAGAATTTATATCTTCTTCTTGGAAGAAGAAGTTGATTCAATTTCAGGATTTGTGTTTTCCTTCAATATGAGCATGTCTTTTTCAATGAGAACAACTTCTTCAAAATCTTCTAACAGAGTAATATTTTTAGACCTTTAAACCCACATGGTTTTAGTGTGATGTAAATATTTAGCATAATAAGCAACAAACATATTTTCTGCAAGCATAGAATTTGCAGGGATCTTATTTTTGAGTGTAATAAATCTTTGATCAAAATATTTAACTTTTTATTTGGGATTCATCTTCATATTGGATAGTTCCATCACTAAGACTTCAGGAGATTTTTCATCTTCGAATGTTTCCAAGTAAAAGGTTTCAAATCTATCCCAGGAAACAATAGTTTGAGGTTGTTGTGCAAAGTACTATGTGGAGGCATTTCCTTCGAAGGTGTAAGGAAAAATGTTGCATACGACATCTTCATGTTATACATTTCTCAACCTAACAGCCAACATAATTTGTTTTTTATGATTCTCAACTGACTATTTAAAATCAGGATCAAACTTCAATAACCATTTTTCAGGATTCTTAGGTAAAGGATGTTGAGGTCCTGGTATGACAACAACATCTAGGTTGAACCATGGCCTTGCAGGAATATTTTTATTAGCCATATGAGATGATGTCTATGAATTATTTGAACTTTGAGATTGTTCAAAAGATGAACTATATTCGTCAGAGGATTCTCCTCCTGAATGGGGTGGAGAAGAAATAAAGTGATGAAGGAGGAATACCAGATCCCCCAACACCTAGAACACGTGTTTCAGATGGGAAAATGTCGTGCAACATGTAATTTGGTGTACTAGTAACAGGAAGATTTTCTTGATGACCATAAAATTTAAGAGGTTGATGCAATTCATCACCTAGTTCCCTAAGTCGGGCCAAGGTATATTGGGTTCTTACTCCTGATTGACGAGAATTATGGATAATCTCTTGTACATCAATTCCATGAGGAAGTGGTGTCGTAGGTTTGACCGGACTATATTGAGAATGTGGTTCACATAGAATAGCAGGTTGAGCTTCAGATGTAGTGGTTGTATTGGGTACAACAATGAATTCTAAGCAACTACGAATTATAACTGGAGAGCAATTCTTAGGAGGTGTCTTTCAACCTCCTCATGCCATTAATATCTTTCAGGCACACCTTCTAGCACCATTTTTTGATGTACATATGTGAACACTTATCAACTAGAAGGGAAAGTCCAGTCTGAGGTTTGGAATAATCTAAGTTGTTTGAAATAACCAAACCTAGAGAGTTTTACAGCTCCATTAGACGATGAGGAGAACTAATATAAAATATGAAAATAAAATAATTGTTTGTTAACAATAGTTTACTATGTATATTCACTATTGTACTTACATTAAATACATATCAAGAAATCCTACAAATGTTTAATTACAAAATATGTAATACATATGTATGTGCAAGGTTTATGTAAATCCTTGTAAAACCAAAATTTCACTACTGGAAATAGTATTCAAGTAACATATAAATATTCTAAAACTAATTACTAATTTAATTCAAAAAAATTCAAACTAAAAAAGGAATAAAGACAAATTACAATTTTTGACTTAAATGGAAAAATAACTTTAAGATTAAATGTTAATTCTTATTCATTCAAAAAAATATAACTAAACTAAAATAACAAAATAAAACTAACATGTTATTGATCAACAACCAAACAAAAGTTTTGATTATGTCTTGTTGTGTAAGATTTTCTCCAACAACTTGTCTTCCAAAGAGAAATCTATGGCAAACAATTTACCGAGTAGAAATACTTATGATATTACCCAAATAAATCCAGGTAATTGAGTAATTAATATGTCATTTAGAAATACTTATGGTATTACACAAATAAATACAGGTGATTGAGTAATTAATATGTCATTTATGAAAAAAAAAGACAATTCAAAATCAGACCCATTATGACATTTTATGAATCAATATGTCGGGAGGGAAATAATTCCAACCAATGTAATTGACTATAACAAATTCAAAATATCTGAATTAACTCATAATATTGAGATATTTGCCATACAATTGAAATATCATCTGAATCTTAATGAAATGGAATAATAAACTATTGTTTATAAAACATAAATGACATGAACAAAATGAAAACATAAAATTATGTATTCATAAAATAGATCAAATTTAATTAAATCAACACACATTTGAGCTTAGAAGAATATGAAATTAGATGACCAATAGAATAAAAATACCAAAACATTTTACTAACAGGACAAAAACCATTGGGAAAAGTGTATATTCATATTCTCCTTCAAAATAAACTTTAGTCCACTATCCCAGAATTCCCTTCGTCTTTCCTTTCATAATAACACAAGTATTTAAATAAAAGAGCGATCGACTCCCATATCCACATGATATAGGTAGATATTTAAAAAAATAGAATGGTTGAAAAATTAAATCTTAATCTGATTCGTAATAACACTATTCATAATAACTTATAAAAAGTTTGTTACAGTAATAAAAAAATAGATCACTAAGTGTTTGAGAATAAAGTCTATGACTAATCTTAAAAAAACCAACATCCATCATTGTCACTGGCTAAACAACGCATATAACATCCATAAGTTTGTTTGAAGACATGGAAACAAAACCTTAAAAAAAATAGATATCTCATTAACTAAATTAACACTAGCTATAGAATCTTTGATTATGTAGCTAGTCTAAAAAAAAAAAAAAAACTCAAACGAAATGAAACTAAATTATGTTACCCAAATCAGACATTCGAGAATGTAGAAGCATGCATTTATGATCCAATAACAAGGTTGACATTTGTTGAATTTTTTTTATGATTATATCTCTAGAATGTTTTGGTCTTTTATTTGCTCGAGATATGTTTTTTTGTGCTTCAATCTTTGGTTTCCTATTATCCTCTTCCAAAACTCTATTTTTCCTTGTTACATGATTTAGATGCATTTGTAGATATGTGAAATCAATATAGTACCTATGAACCCATGACAAGCAATCATGACAATACTTAGGTTCCAAATTTGGGATTGTATGTTGTTGGTTTTTCTTTAAGGATCTCTCATGCACAATTTTAGCTTCTATATCAGCTTGTGTGCCCGAAAATCCTTCACGATCTCAAAGGAAAGGTGGTAGATTCAAGACACAATCATACTGGGCATGATTGTCTTCCTCATAGTATCAGCTTATGTCTCTGGAGGAATCCTAATCAATTATAGTGATTGTCGAATTTGGTCTATCCTTTTGCCTATTTTTATTTCGAACCATCCTAGATAGAACTCGACCAACCCTCCTATTTTTAAAATCAATTTCGCAGGCTTGGTGTGATTGTTTCATTCTTTTTGTCTGTTCCTTAAACTTTTCTTCAATCAATCAATTCATAGGCCATGACTGGTAATCAATATAATCTGATAATCGATTCTTTAAACTAGTCACGACAATTTCTAAAGATTCCTTAGGAACAAATTCCTTCTTCCTTAGTGTCATTTGCATTGCAAGTAAAGCATTGTTTTGTTGATCAGAAAACGAGATAGGATCTATGTGGAGTTGAATTTTGATATGAACCTCATGTGGCAGAGTCTGAGGAGCCATAATTTCCTCATCATTCTGAGTATTATCAACAACAGGTTTGTTGTGCTGAGATAGAAACTAATTTCTCACTAGGAAGCTTTCCTAACTGTCTCCAATACTAACAAGATGACACTCGAACATAATCCTAATAAGACCATGATGGAATAAACTCTTTTCAGGGTTTTTTTTTGGGCGTTGGTAAAACCTAGACATCTTTTGCAGACTTCTAACTAGGTAGAAAGGTAAATCTAAACAAAACCCTAGGAAAACCATGAGAAAATGTATATGGAAATAAAATATCATACCAAAGCATCCTTCACAAGTTATGAATTGTTTGATAATTAACAACAGACCCTGTCATCTAGGATGAAAGAATTCAAAGGGAATACCTTTAAAATGGTACTCTATTTTCTCAGATGTCAACAGAGACCACAAAGGAATATTATTAACCTTAACGTTCTTAAACCATTTATCCCCTGAAAGGAAAAGACCAGTAGCTAAGGAAATAAACTCCTCATTAATTTCAAACTAAACATCTCCCACATTAACTCTAGTGCCATCTAAGATTTTGGAGAATTTTTGTGCCACTTCCAAATTAAACACTTTAAATGACTAGATGAAATATAACCAACCGACCTAGGAGAGCTTACTAGTCACATCGTCATGGATTAACAAAGTTTGTGGGTCTTTTGGTTCTATTCAGACTAAAGGATCCATGCCATTTTCATAAGGATTGACAATGCGGGAGAAACATAGAATAGAGGGGTAATTTTTTTGAGAGTGATAACAATGAATATATAGCAAGGTAAGAAGATAAGAATCGGAGAAATTCGAGGTAACATACCTGATGTTGAATGAGAAATGGAATAGCCGAGGATACCTTGAAATCATTCTGCACTTAGAATTTTGATTACATTCTCAAGAGGAGAGGACAACCGATTTCAAGATAATAAGACTCATGTAACCCTCATCATTTTCCATGAAACCTTGGCTCAAAATCGAGTACATCCCCCTTGATGCACTTATGATTAAGGAGGTAACCAAAAGGTCGATCAATAAATCATAAAATAATAAGGTGTAGCATAAGGTTTTAGAAAGCACCATAAAATATAGGTCAATCATTTGTGGTATGGAATAGGTTCTTGAAACATAGTTTTATCATAAGGTTTAGTTTAAGTTTGATTTATGTCATAGGTTTAAGACACTCAAACATAAGAAGTTTGATATTTTGCCCATTAAACTTATATTTTAGGAGATAATTGATTCTTTAAGTCTTAATCCTATAATCAACACACTTCATGAACCCTTCTCTCATGTTTAATTCAACTAGAAGAAAAGATATATTTTTAATTATGCAAAGGAAAAGCATGGCAGGGTTTCTTTTAATGGTTTTGCACGAAAAGAGACTTTAAATTCATGCTTTGTAGTCATGAATTTAAAGATAAAAAACAATCATCAAGACAAACTTAAACACATTCTTAACACGAGAAAATAATAAGAAAAAATAAATAGCGTTAAAACCACACATTTTCACCTAAACCATATCAATTTGATGAAAACACTTGCTAGGGAGTGAGTAAAATATGACAATAAGTTTTGAATAGAGATGAAAAACAAGGTGCAAGTTGTGTAGCCAACATAACTGCGCAATTTTCGTATCGTCATCCTCGACATTCTTCACAATCCATATTGCTTCACAAAAAAATAAGCGTTGTTCTGGATCTTTCATCCCTGCTCTGTGGAGGACATGCATTCTCAAAGTGGGGTATACTCCCGCCATTGTGTACTGTGAAATATTCTTCCTCGGTGTCCCTAAAAGAATTTGGGCTATGATACTAATTCCACTACTCTGACTACCTTTACTGCTACCTTTACTTCCTTCACTAACTAAATGTGACAAAGTTTCATATCTTGCCTCAGTTCTCAAAGATGTACATGGGGCCATGGGTTTGAAATAGAGTCTGTTCTGAGAGGAGATACTGGGATGTAATGGATCTCCTTCTGTTGGACTGAGCTGAAGGTCATTTTCCTTCTCTTTCCCTTCTATTTGTGGTATTCCTTCTACCTAGAGCACTATGGCGGTGTCTCCTTCCTCAACCTCACAGTGCTTCGCTTCTCTATCATCCATAGTCCTCTTCTTACCATATCAAAATGTTTTCCACTGTGAAACACTCCAATCTCTTCTTCCATCACACATTCTTCTTTTCCAACCATTCTCATCCCATCCACTCCTTATTTATTCTTTCATGCATCCATCTTATCCCTACTCTCAAACCATCCCATGGTTAGCCCCCAGTCCCCTAATGCACTTGAAGGCGTCTAAATACTAGGGAAATCATATTCCATCTTCATAACCCTATTATGACACAACAACATCTTAACCCAAGTGGACAATGATTTCAAATATATTTCGCGCGGACCTTTAAAGAAATCTCTTTCAACAACACTATATGACTAAGTACAATCTATTGAAAACTCATTATTATAGCCCCCCAATACACAATAAATTGCGTGTGAGATGTGATTACTTACGGTATTAACTTGCTGAATAAAATCAGGGGTCCAACTTCTCATAACAACAGTGAAAAATGTTTTTTTCTTTTCAGCTAACCTTTGTAACCACTTATCCAAAACTATCGGGAATTAAACAAACAAAATCTCATGTAAGTCTGTAAATAAATACCTTTGTAACCACTTCTCTGAGTTGATCTATGGGTTCTTATTCTAATATTTGGAAAACTTGTGCTCCTTCATCTCTAACCATCATCCTTTTTCTTCCTTAGTTGGCCTCTACATTCCCCTCAATCACAAATCTTAGTCTCGAAAATAGAACCATTTGTTGGCACGCAGTGGGAAGACCTAGGGTCAACATGAATTCACCAACAAAACACCGAGATACTGGAATTTCGGCATCAGCCACAACTAGGTGAAGTCTGACCCAATTTATATATGGGAACTATAAGAATCAGGCTTCCATAATTGTGAATGCAAGGGAGGCAATCCTTATAACCATTACACTTAGCATTTGTTCATTATACCTTGTATCACGTGCACATAAACATGCAACATATGCATAAAATCAAAACATATATTATATGTGCGCAGTAAATAGAACAATCACGAGAGAATACATAGCCACCATGACTTTACATGGTTCACCCAAGATGGGCTACGTCCACAACGACCGACCTCTTATTATATTAATTGGAACAATTATTACAAAATATGTGCACAATGCTCATACATCATGTCTCATACAAAATTCCCTTATCGTTCTCTCTCTATCACACTTCACTACTTACTTACTTGCCTCTTTCATTCTTGCATACATTACACACTTAGTTCACTCTTACTCTCCTCTCTACTAAGCTACATCTCTATCCGAAAAACCCTTACATATTTATACAATTACAATAAAGATTAGCCCTTTTCAATAGACCAAAATTCCTAACAAATTCCAACGGTCTTCCTTCTTTTGCACTTGCTAATCCCTGAAAGTGCGCCAACTGTCTTTATTTTCTTTGCACACGTTGGGAAGTTCCCAAAACTAGTCCCAAAAGTCTCATCCCAACATACTCCTTGTTGAATGTTACTACATTGATAGAATTCCTAAATTCTTTCTATACTCAGAGATGTAAGAATTTCAGCGGTGCACAATGAAAGCTATGGTTTTTAAGCTCCTAAAGACAAAGGAATGTTAAGTGTTATATCTCTCTGATATACATAAGGATGTGTAAAAATAGCACTCAATTTATTTTTTCATGAAACTAAATAAGGAATATAGACCATACCCTTAGCCATACTACCTTATTCTCTGGTACAAAAGAGTGATCTCCTCAAGTGTTGTTCTCAATGTACTATAGTAATAGGATAAATATATGTTTATTTAAGGTTGATATTAGGTGCACCCATAGGGCTTCCAATATATTCTAGGGCATGTGGAATAAAATTTAGTATAGAGTGTCTATATAATGTGATACTACTTGAAAGGGTACCAACAAAGTTTACAAGGGTGTCCAACTAGGTGACACAAATTGTATTTTATGTGTGTATTCTTCCCCACCCATAGATTTACCCATCAAATGATAGATATTTTTGTTATTTAAAGACACTGAAACACATATCTAGCCTAATTTTTTTTTTCTAAATTTTGAGTTCATGTTGGCTCAGGAAAGAGATTTGATACCACTTGTAGTGTTCCTTAACTCATAGACTTGAAACACAAATGATGTATACAAAGCTTATAAATTCATAAAACTAAATACAAGAGAAAAAAATATGAAATATGCAAAATATACCCTTATATTAATGACTATCAGAAGAAAGAAAGAAATGTTCACTTTCCTCTTAAGGTGGGGTGACCTTTCACTTAGAAAAGCTCCAAATACAACAATACTCCACAAAAAACATTTCATAGCCTCATATCTCTTTAAAGAGATTCTCAATAAATAAATAAAAACTAAATACTTTTAGTCCTATCATTAATTAGTACCAACTACATAGTGGGACTTATTGGATAAAGATGACCATTTTAAATTAAATATCTATCCAATAATTATCTAACGAGCCTTATTCAAGGAAGACGATTGCACAGATTAATTGATTAAATCTTAAGTACCCTAATGATCTGGATTATTTTCGGCACAAAATGAGAGCGGGGATATAATAAATAAATGTACAAAGATATATCATATATCCAACAATATAGCAGAGATATATTAGAGATATAAACATAAACATAGATAGATAGTAATACACAATTTATATTAATGAGCGAAATGTACAAAACTGTAGAAATACAGAGTGAAAGACTCTATAGAATGGTGGCATCTTATCTCTGAGAACAGATGTGAGGGATACTCACATTCACAAGAAGATGATTGTAACAATGAGGCTCCAAATGCCTTTTTAACATAAAAAAAAATACAAAACCCTAACCCCAAAATATGAAAATGAAAAAGTTTTGTGGACCTCGCTTTGGGTAGCTTGTTGTATCAACTTACCGGGGGCATAACTTTGGCATACGATCTTTGTTTGGGGCACATGATAGATCGTTGGAAAGGTATCTTCGAGGAGATTCATTTTGTGGGATAAACAAATGCCTTCGGCTGTTATTTAGGTGCTCGATAATGAAAAAACTTCATTTAGACCCTCAAAATGCCCCCCAAAAGTCTAGGAACTGAAAAAACTGCTAAAAATAGTAAATTTCTAGAAGATTGTTTTGAGCCAGTTGGAATAGGTGGTTGGCCACCAATATCCACCTGGATCAATCCTTCCTCATTAGGAAACAATGGTCTCCATTACATGGAGTTCCCGAGGGAGAGGGAAAAGCGTTTGCTGAATCTACATCTTGATGAGTTGCTTTCCTTGCTAAAGAAGTTGTGTTGCTTAGCTTGTTGAAGGCTATCATGAAATTGTAGCTGGAAGGGTTGAAAAATTTTAACCAATCGGTCTACATGATATGACTATGTGCAGAAGGAATCCTTAGGCTTTTCTTCAATATTGTCAAGCTTCTTCTGCTGGACAAAAGGTGCTTGGACTGAGGCTGTAGTGCTTGCAGTGTTCTTCTCTTCACCTTTTGAACAAACTGTGAAAAAGTTGAATTTTGTAGTATGACATATTACCTACGACACTATTTAGGTGGGACAGTAGTTGGAACTACCTCTTGTAATCTGTAGAGACGACCCCCTAGAGTAACAATGATACTATAGGGTCGAGAATCATAAATAGCATGGTGCTTCCACATATATGGTTGGACCAATAGAACATCACATAAATATAGTGGGAAAACATCACATAATATCTCATCCTTGAAGGGTTGGATGCCATATGAAAATCAACATTGTTGGTTGACACAAAAGTCTCAACCCCGGTGAAGCCACCCAATGTTGTATGGTTGCAAGTGTGGTGTTGTCGACAATCCAAACTATTTGATGACCTCTGCGGGGATGCGGTTCTTCTCGCTGTCAACAATAAAATGCAACGAGGTCCCCTTCACCCACATTTGTGAATGAAAAAGGAGATTCCCCTCTTCATGATTTGTTGGTTCTTCTAGTTGAATTGTTGTAGTCAGGATAGTAGTGGTGGGATCTGCATCGATCATCTATATTTTCCCATTATTTTTTGAATCAGATTCTGAACCAGGGTTCGTCTCCTTGTATTTGATCTCGGCCACCAATGAATGTTTTGAGTGACATTCATCAATATTGTTCTAGGGGATTTTCAAGAAATCATACCACTTTCCATTGTCCTTCATCTTTCTGTTACTCTTCCTTTCTTGTGGCTTGGGATGGTTTTCTGGAGGTTATTTGTTAGGGTCATCTTTATCATGCTTTGGTTGTTGTGGATTTGCAGAAACGAACTCCCATTTATTCTTGTGCCTAAATTTCTGCTCGATTTTAACAACATATCGATAGGTAGCTCCCAATGATGAGATGTCCAGGAAATCCATTTCGGTTTGGATGTAACTATGTAGTGCCCCGCGGTATTTCATAACTAGATTCGGTCGGAGTCTTTGATACCCAACTTGGTGTGAAAGGTATGGAAAGTATTTTTGAACTTCGACACTATTTTTCCCTTCTCTTTCCACAGTGTGGTTCATCCCATGTACTGGCCATCCTAGTTACTAAAAGTGTAATACTACTCCTTCACTACATCCACAAAAAAATCCCCAGTGGGATCAACCCCATATATTTTGTAATCCTCTGTGGAAATTTTATCCCAGTAAGTTTCCCATCAATGTTTGACATGGGGTATAATCTTAAGGAGTCTCAAGGTGATATTTTCCCTATCGGAAAAATTGTGACTAGAGAAATAACCTTCTAGCAAATTTAACCATTTTTCTAGGGAATCAACATCTATTTGACTTTCAAATATGGGAATATCAAAATTGATTTGTAACCTGAAAGAAGAGGTTCTACCAAAGTGGTTTTTAACGAAGATGTGCATGTTTTTATTGGCAGGCATTGAAGTATGTGGGAAAACTTCTCCATCATTTCATCCCTCTATCGCGTGAGAGCTTGCTCAAGCAATAGATTGATAGAATCTTTTTCTCTGTCGTTTTTATTTTCTTCCGCCATGGAGGGTTTCTTGGGAATGAGAGAGTGATTGTCCTTAAGAGAGACAATATCGAGACCCAACTTTCTATACTTGGACCTCATCGGGGACATACACTGAAAAACGATCAAGAGAAACCTACTCTGATACCACTGATCCAGATTATTTTCGGCACAAAATGAGAGAGAAGATATAATAAATAAATGTATAGAGATATATTAGATATCCAAAAATATAGAAAATATATATCAAATATATGACCATAAACACATAGATACAGTAATACACAATTTCTATTAATGAGAAAAATGTACAAAATTGTATAAATACAGAGTGAAAGACTCGCTAGAATGGAGGCAGTTTATCTGTGAGAAGAGATGCGACGGATAATCGCATTCATAAGAATATTATTGTTACAATGAGGCTCCAAAGGCATTTTTAACATAACTAAAATCCAAAACCTTAACCTCGGAAGACGAAAAGCCAACAATTTTGTGGACCTCATTTTGGGTAGTTTAGTGTATCAACTTCCTGGAGTCATAACTTTGGCATACGATCTTTGTTTGGGGTGCACGATAGCTCGTTGGAAATATATCGTCGAGGAGATTCATTTTGGTGGATCATAAGAACCTTTGGCTATTATTGAAGTTATAGATTCTGAAAAAACTTCATTTAGGCCCTCAAAATGGCCCTGGAAGTTTAGGAACCAAAACATTGCTAAAAATAGTAAATTGCCATAAGACTGTTTTGAGAAAGTTGGAATATGTGGGTGGACACTAATATCCACCTGGATCATCTAAAGTGGGGAGGTTAGGGTAGGACCATGAAACTTGTTGTCATGTATGTATGTGGGTAATGTTGACATGTTGATTCATAAAAAAATTTAAATAATTAATAACTAAATAAAAAAGAAACTACATGATGATTGCATTACACGCATTTTTCAATCTGTTTTCAATCTCTCTGCCAAGGATTTTGCATAGCCTAGATCCATCTTAACTACTTTCTCTACACATTCTTCCATGAAAGAGAAGATAAATTCAAGGAATCATCCATATCAATTTTCCATATAGAAGTCGAGGGATATGGATCTCTTGTTCATTATACAAACACACATGTTTAGTTGACACCATGAATAAATTACACAACAAGGTATTTCTTCAACATTTCCTTTTAGGGTGGGTTGACATGGGTGGCACCCACTCACTATTGGGAAGGATATGATGGGTTGATACACTAATCATGTAATAGTTAATACATATAAACTCTCTCCATATTGCTACATGCTTGAACTTTGATTCTCAATAGCAATTAAATTTATTACTTTTCTATTATTGTAATTATTAATGTTTTAATGCAACTCATATTGTATCATTAAGTTCATTGTTAGTGGAGATCTATGAATTCAAGACTTCGCAACGCTTTCAAAAAGTTGATTAAATATTGATTTTAATACTCTTTCCATCTTTTCAACATTTATATTTTCAATTTCACTCTTCTTCTCTCCTAAGCATAATATGCAAACAAATATATCGATTTGCATGGTTTTTCATTAATACGACTTATAATTTTTTTTTTTTTTAAGAGAAACAATTAAAATGATATTATATCAAATATGCTACAACAAAGTTGACAAAACCAGTTTTTACAAAAAAATCCAAAAAGGAAGAGAAGTCTCATATACAATGAAAGAAATATCCTTCCTTTGTTGTTCTTCGATAGCATATTTTTGGTCGAAAATTCTATACTGACACCAAGTATACATCCTAACATAGAAATTCATAAAAAAAAATGACTTTATTGAGCATAGAACCCGAATTTAATGGATGTTTAACTAAATGGACACCTCCTCCTGATTTTCGTCCACAACGCCTTGGTCCGGTTGAAAGTGCATTTTTTGATTCAATTCAATGGATACTCGTGAGCCCATTGACTAAGCTGGTACTTGTTTTTGTGGAAGATGATTTCCTTATGCTTGTTGGGATTCCGAAATTTCCCATCGGTGTACTTGTAGCTAACTAGAATGTCGATTTACTTCTTTCAAGAGTATCATCGTTTCCTTATTACATTTATACTCATTATCTTGCATCTTTTGCTCCAATTGAGTGTGGGATTCACGATTCACAAAGAGTTGCAATTTATTGTTGATGATTCCTTATACACCCTTTCATCTTTTCTAATTCGCATGAATTGCAATGACACAGAGGATGGTTGTGCCTCCACATGTTCGCCAACTCCTAGAAAGATGTCGAGCGACCATTGTTGCTTCAAAGGGTAATGGCATACCGACAAAGCCAAATAAGGTAGAGAGGAGAGAAACCATAGTGCCAAGGGATAAGGCATAATGGAACTAGCAAAAACGCAGAGAGAAAGATAATGTTGAGTGTTTGTGTGACCATGAAAGTCCATACAAGGGAGCAAGAGGAGTGGTACATAGGAGACAACATGGCTAATGTGCGATAAGAAATCCCAAATGCAGGAGGGAGGACTTCCATGAACCAAATTAATACTTGTACGCATCTAGAAGGATGCATGTGCTATGTGGTGGGTTCATCTGACTTGATGAGATGGGAGAGAGTGAGGTGTCCAACTTGTGATGCCATCATGAGTGGCGATGAAAACAAAGTCAAATCAACCCATATTTTTAAAATACATTGCATTTTCTAAAGGAAGGGGTTAAGGAATTATTTCTACATTCCTTTTTAATTCTCCCAACTCTAAATGTTTGGATCCTTTGGCGAGATATTCGACCATACTATTTTGTTGTCGAAGAATATGATAATAGTTAACATGATGAAATTTATTTTCCTCATAGGAAATTCGTTGATAGATTCATTGTAGGCTAGGATGCTTACTAAAACTTAGCTTTCAGAGCCCTTTGATTACCATTTTAGAATCACATATTACTGTAATTTATGCTTTTCAGATTTCTTTAATGAGTTTTAGTCCAATATAAAATTACAAAGATTTTTCTTCGTTATTTGATTCAGGTGGATACCGGTAGCCACTCACCTATTTCAATTGGCTCAAAACAATTTTCTGAAAGCTTACTATTTTTAGCAGTTTTTCGGGTCCCAAACTTCTAGGGCCATTTTGACGACCGAAACGATTTTTTCATGATCAAGCACCTAAATAATATCCAAATGATTTGATTGAGAACCCTAAATGAATCTCCTCATCGATGCCTTTCCAACGAGCTATCGTACACCCCAAACTGAGATCATATGCCAAAGTTACACCACCGAGAAGTTGATACACCAAACTACCCAAAACGGCGTCCACAAAACTGTTAGATTTTCATCTTCCAATGTTAAGGTTTTGGATTTTATTATTTTAAAAAGGCCTTTCAAGCCTCATTGTAACATCATCTTCTTGTGAATGTGAGTAGCCATCACATCTCTTCTCGGAGATAAGCTTCCACCATTATAGTGAATCTTTCACTCTATATTTCTACAGTTTTGTATATTTCTCTCATTGTTAGAAATTGTGCATTATTGTATCCTTGTGTTTATGGTTATATCTCTAATATATCTCTATTATATTATTGATATATCTCTGTACATTTCTTTGTTATATCTACGCTCTAATTTCATGTCAAAAATAATCCGGATCATTATTGAACGTTTTTCCCAATCCTTATTCATATTTTGTTAATTTGTTTCCACCGGGATCATAGATGATCCCCCCACCTATCGACCCTAGTACAACTTATAATTTTCACTAATTTATGCATTCTATTCATAATTGAAATTATGAAATTTTAGTATGGATATGGAGTTGATACATTAGAACCTATTAATTTTTACTAATTTACCTTATCTATGTAGAAAACTTGCAATGCATTTATATTTATAGATTATATCAGCCTAGATCCATCACAACACACAATTTATCAAGTGTTGAGAGATATATGATCCTTCGAGGTGTAAACCTCTTTTAGAGTGTAAAACCTACAAAAAAAGGTTATCATCTCAAGGAAAAATTCAAAGTTAAAATGAATCTAAGTTGATATAAAATTATGGTGAACTATAGTGGGCAATAAGCTTTTGTTCAAATGTGGAATTCATTTTTTTGTTCTTGTGTGGCATGGCCACATTAAAAGCATTATAAGGTAAAAGGCTAGCATGATGAAATAAAGTTAAAAGATCAAATAATGACAACGTGTTTTGTGAACTATTAATTTATGGAAATCTTTTAACAATCAAGGATTAAAAAAAAAATAGAGGCCTTTCCTCCTTTAAGTTATGTCTCTTAAAGTCTTCTTCATAGGTAGATAGAAAATGCTTATATAATTGTGTATTGTTATAAAACTTGTAAATTGTAACGGTAAGGGAGAGACACTAATGGTGGGGATCAAATAGAAGTAGTGCAAGCAAATCCCAATCTTAGATGAATTTAAACTTATCTATTGAAAAACTTGTTATCATAAATAATTCATATAAGAACTTTTGTGTGAAAGTCATTATAAAAAAATATTAATATTAAAACAATATTTACATGTTTTTAAAATAGTATCATAATTTTTTTTCAACATTTTTATATAAAATTAATATTTTTAAATTTTAAACATCATATTAAAACTTAAAATATATCCATTTCATAACAAATTCAAATTAATATTTTCAAATTTCACACCTCAAAACAAAGAAAATATCTCCAAACAAAAAGGACAAAAAGAATACCAATATATATGTGATAAAACCTAAAAAATCAAGTCAGACAAGTTTGATCTATATAAAAACTGAACAAAATGATACATAGAATTAAAAACTAAAAGACAAAAAGGGTTGTTTTGGTCTCGGTATCCTTTTACCAGCATTGACTCGCTGTTTCTTAGACGGGAAAGACTTTCATTACCACTTTGAGATACCCTAAAATTTTATATTTTAAAAAATGTTATTTAATTATTCTATGTTTTGTATTTTTAATTTGGAAACATACTGGATAAAATTGTAAGTGTATGTCGTTGAAATTTTTTTAGTACACACGTATTATATAGATTTAGCTATTCACTTATTATATAGATTTAGTCATTTAAATCTACAGATTCAATATTTATAGAATAATTTCAAACAAAATTAAACAACCATTTAAATTTATAGATCCAATATTTTTAAGGGGAATAATTTAGACAAAAGTAAACAGAAAAAAATTCCATAAAAACCAAAAACCTAAACTACTACTGGTAAGTTCTCATTTTTTTCCCTCCAAATATGAATATTGATGTAAAAAAAATGTAGCAGTCTAAACGTTCTACCTTTTGGAGGTTTTGTGGCAACTCTTTCAGTTTGATTTTGTCCAAAATATGGTGATGAATGGTTGGATCTGCAGATTTGAGTGGCTAGAGTTTTTCATCACGCTGAATCCATTTATGCATTGAGAAATGCAATTTAAACAATAGAGATTAGCTATTTTGTGCAAATTTACATCAACGGATTCCAACCAAAAATACCTTAAAAAAAAAAAAAACAGAACGTTTAAAAGATACCCAATTTTTTTTTATTCAAATACCATTTCTACTTGAATTATAAAAATTATTCAAATAAAAACACTTAATTTCCCCCTTGCTGCGTTGCGACTCGGAAATATGTAGAGCTTTTACAAGTATTGAAAAGTCTCTCTCCATGCAAAGTTTCTCTCCATGCCTTGGAAGACTCTATCAAACTTGGCGTTCCATTGTTTAATTTCTGTAGCGAGTCTGAAGTTCCAGGGACACCGTTTCTGTGATCGACGAATCAGGTCTTTGGCTTTATTCAATATCTTTCGCAGTTCTTGCAACCAATGTTCAATGGTTTTCGGCAGCGTTGTCTGATGTAACAGATTCTTCAAACGGTTGAATTTATCGATCAAAACCTTGTGGTTTTCTTCCAGCGTCATAAAATCGTTTATGATTTCGTCTATGATTTTAAGGAGTGGAATAATTAAACTGCTGGCTACGTTGACTGCCACTTGGGATCCAATCGCACTTGCCGCAATTCCCATGGTTTTTTCGATATTTCTGCAGACAAATATATGAAAACCATAGTTATCATATAAGAATTCGATTCGTAAAAAGAGATATTGACAACATTCACTTACAAAACATTAAAAAATTATGAGTTATATTTCAGAAAAAACATTTATTTTTGGCAATAATTCTGTACAGTTAATTCTGTACAGTTTAGGTAATTTTGTATTTCAAATCCAAAGACGATAAGATATATATACCTAGTAGACTTAGTAGACTTGAAAAAAAAATCTCTTAAAAAAAAATATTGACAAAATTCATTTTAAAAAAATTATGACAATATATATCTTATTAATATGAAAAAACAGGCAAAGTACTTTTTCTTGAAAGCTCTAACTGCGCCAGGCACTGCCAAGCTCCTCACACCTCAATTAATTCCTACGAACACTCACACGAAAATGATTTTGGTGTGGGATTGATCTTTCCAAATAATGAAAGATGAAGGGGTATTTTTAAGGGAAATAAATATATTTTTTTAAGTCCCAAAAGCATTTATTTTTGGCATAGTAGGTTTTTGTCAATATCTTAATTCCATATTGCTACTTCATGCTCATTGAAATTTAGATTCAGTGAATGATAAGTCTAATATTTAGATGAATACTTCTGAATTTGAAAAACATTTATTTTTGACATACTGGGCTTTTGTGAATATCCTAATTCCATATTGCTACTTCATGCTCATTGAAATTTAGATTCAGTGAATGATAACTCGAATCTTTAGATCAATACTTGACTGAATTGAAAAACATTTATTGTTGGCATATTAAGTTTTGTGAATATCCTAGTTTGATATTGATACTTCATGCTTAGTGAATGATAACTCAATCTTTAGACGAATAGTGAATGATAACTTGAATCTTTAGACGAATACTACTGAATTGAAATCATAGAAGAAAAGTTCATGTTCTGAGCGAGAAGTCATATGATTCCTGGTACATTCGGATGAAGACGATTCTACCTTCTCAGGATTTGTGGACTTATGTTATTGATGGCTATCCCGAGCCAGTTGATGCTACAACAGAATTGTCTCTGTCTAATGCTGACCGCGTTCTGCTGAAGGAAAACAGGAAGAAGGAAATGAATCCATTTTTATGAAGATTGCTAGTGCTGCATCTTCGAAGATGGCTTGGGACATTCTTGAAACCTGTTATCAAGGGGTGTCCAAGGTGAAGATAGTCAAGTTGCAGAACTTGAGAAGGGACTTCGAAAATCAGAAGATGAAGGATAATGAAAGTGTTGATACTTTCATGACTCAAGTAATGAGTGTTGTGAACCAGCTCAGGCAGTATGATGATGTTGAGAATAAAAGAGTTATTGAGAAAGTGTTGAGAAGTTTGCCCAAGAAGTTTGATCTTCTTGTTGTTCCCATTGAGGAATTTAAAGATTTAAGTCTAATGCAAATTGATGAGTTAACTGGTTCTCTTGTTGCTCATGGATCTAGGATATCTAGAAATGAAGAAGGATCAATGGAGCATGCTTTCAAATCCCAATTGCATGTTACCAAAGGTAGAAGAAGAGGAAGGTTTCATACTCATGGAAGAGGAGGTCGATTTTCTGGCCCAAGGGACAACAGAGCTGAATCAAAGTCTGAGCAGAAGCCCCAGCAGAATCCTCCTAATTTAAGAGGGAGAAGCAACAAACCTGGCAGCAAGAAAATCAGAGATATGATAAAACTAAAGTGCAATGTTATTATTGTAAGAAGTTTGGGCATTTTGCTAACAAATGTTGGAAGAAACAAGAAGATGCTGGAAATCAGTCTGCACATATTATAAATGAGTCTGAGGATCATCTAAATCCTGTGTTTTTGACCTGTAACATCAATCAGGAATGTGAAAACGATATTTGGTTTTTGGATAGTGGTTGCAGTGACCACATGACTGGTAATAAAGACTTATTTTCTTCCATTTATACTAGTATTCAGTCTGAAGTCAATCTGGGAAATGATTGTAAGGTTACAGTCAATGGTAAAGGTATAGTTTCAGTTTACAGTAAGAACAATCAGAGAAGAAATAATGATGATGTTTATTTTGTGCCTGGTCTAAAATGCAATCTTATTAGTGTTGGACAACTCATGGAGAAAAAGTACAGAGTGTTATTCAAGAACATGGTATGTACAATCTATGATAAATTTCCCAGCAAACAGTTGATTGCAAGAGTAGAGATGACCAAGAATAGAATGTTTCCACTTGTTATGCGAAATGATTTGAGTGGTTCTTTGAATGCTTATAAAGCTGGAAGTTTAGATGAATCTTGGTTATGGCATTTGAGATATGGTCATTTACATTTTGGTGGCTTAGATTTGTTACAAAAGAAACAAATGGTGAAGGAGTTACCTTGTATTCAACAACCCGCAAGCTCTTGTGAGAGCTGCATACTTGGAAAACATCACAGAGAGAAATTTGTTTCAGGTGTTTCCTACAGAGCAAAAGCTCATTTGGAAATTGTCCACACAGATTTATGTGGACCTATGAAAACACCTTCTTTAACTGGTTGTGTTTATTTTATGACTTTCATTGATGATTTCAGTAGGAAGACTTGGTTGTATTTGTTGAAACAGAAGTCTGAAGCCTTTGATGTTTTTAAGAAATTTAAGTCTATGGTTGAGAATGAGAGTGGTCGAACCATTAAGATCCTCAGGTCTGACAGAGGAGGTGAGTATAAATTGTATGAATTCATTGAATTTTGTGGTCTTCATGGAATTAAAAGGCAGTTTATTGCTCGATATACTCCACAGCAGAATGGAGTGGCTGAAAGAAAGAATTGGACCATCATGGATATGGCTCAAAGCATGTTGAAAGAGAAGCATATTTCAAATGAATATTGGGGAGATGCGGTTCTTTACTTTGTTTTTAACTTGAATAGAAGTCCGACCAAGACCGTGATGGATCGTGTACCTCAAGAAGCTTGGGATGGTAAGTCTTCCAATGTTTCTCATTTCAGAATTTTTGGATGTGTTGCATTTGCGCATGTACTTGTAGAAATGAAGAGGAAGTTGGATGACAGAAGCGAGAGATGTATCTTTGTTGGATACAGTGAAGAGTCTAGGGCATATAAACTCTACAATCCCATCACCTAGAAATATGTAATCAACAGAGATGTTCAATTTAAAGAAGATGAAACCTGGGATGGAAGTATTAACAAATCAATTTTAGAGGGAGTTGTGTTACCCCGTGAAGATGATGATGGAGTTGAGAAGGCTGAAGAAGATGGAAAAATGGTTCCACATGCACATAAGCCTGTAGCAAGAAGTCCAACAAGGCTAGCACCAGATTTCAGCCCATCTCAATTTAGAACGCCCAGAACTCATGAGTGTGGTGAGCCATCTAGATATGGTGGACATCATTTAGATTCACACGTAAGTAGTGAATCAAATTCCACTTTAGCTTCATTAAGAAACAAATTTAAAGGACAGAATACTAGACGCTTAAGAGAATTGTATGATCAAAATGAAGAAGTAGATCAAATTTCAAATTTTGCATTAATGGCATGTGATCCTGTAAGTTTTGATGAAGCTTCTAAAGAGGATGTCTGGATAAAAGAAATGGATGAGGAGATTGATTCCATTGAAAGAAATCACACTTGTGATATTGTTCATTTACCTGAAGGTAAGAACAGTATTGGTGTTAAATGCGTTTATAAGACTAAGTTGAATGCAGATGGTCAAGTTGAAAAGTACAAGGCAAGACTTGTATCTCAGGGGTTTAGTCAGCAACCCGATATTGATTACAATGAAACATTTTCTCATGTAGAAATGATTGACACAGTGAGGATGGTCTTAGCTATTGCAGCTCAGAATAGATGGATGATGCATCAAATGGACATAAAGTCTGCATTCTCAAGAATGGATATTTGGAAGAAGAGGTTTATGTAAGACAACCTCTGGGTTATGAGATTGATAAGCATAGAGATAAAGTTTATAAGTTGAGGAAAGGCTTGTATGGATTGAAGAAGGCATCTAGAGTTTGGTATAACAGTATTGATGAATACCTGATCAGTGTTGAATTCAACAGAAGTCCAAGTGAACCAACTCTGTATACAAAAGTGAACCAGGAAGGTAATTTTTTTATTGTCTGTTTGTATGTTGATGACCTAATTTTTATTGGAGATCTATCTGTAGAAAACTTTAAAAATGCCATGAAAATAGAGTTTGAGATGACTGATTTAGGTTTGATGAAATTTTTTCTTGGAATTGAAGTGGATCAATTTGATGATGGCATTTTCATTTGTCAAACTAACTATGCAAGTGAAGTGCTAAAAAGGTTTAGAATGTTGAATTGCAAGCGAGCTGCAACACCAATGGAAACTAGTATTAAACTGAGCAAGTATGAAGGATCATATGTTGATCCAACCCTGTATAAGAGGCTAGTTGGAATCCTTATGTACTTAACAACAACCATACCTGACATTATGTTTGTTGTGAGTTTGATTTCCAGATTCATGGAGACTCCGAAGAGTACTCATTGGCAAGCAGGAAAGAGAATCCTGAGATATGTTGCTGGAACAACTAATTTTGGTATCCGATACACATCAAGCTTAAACTTTGAGCTGATAAGATATACTGATAGTGTGGTTCCATTGATGAAAGGAAAAGCACATCTGGGTATATTTTTAGTCTTGGATCTAGAGCAGTGGCATGGGCATCAAAGAAACAACCCATTGTGACTCTATCTTCCATTGAGGCAGAGTATGTTGCAACAGATGTAGCTGCATGTCAAGATGTATGGATGAGAAGGGTCTTGAATGAACTGTTGCATAACCAGAATAATGAAACTCAAATTGTCTGTGACAATAAATATGCCATTGCGCTGTCAAAGAATCATGTCTTTCACAAATAGAGTAAGCACATTGATAAGAGGTATCATTTCATTTGTGAACTGATAAATGGAAAAAAAACATTATGTTCAGTTCTGCAGGTATGAAGAACAATTTGCAGACATATTTACAAACCCTTTGGGAAATGAACTGTTTAAAATCCATAGAAGAGACATTGGGGTCTGTAAGATGTAATACATTGTTTACAACAATTTTGTTTCACATGTTTTATTTTGTTTTTTGTTCTGAAATGATTAAGAGGGAGTATGTCAGAGATTAATCATTTCACTGCCTGGATAACGACGAATCGGTGGCCATCTTGACTCTTCAAGACTCGAAGATTTAATTACTCTAAACAGTGGCCACCTTAACCATTCAAGGCAACCGAATTTTAACACCGCCTTTATTAAAATCCTTTAGAAGATCGGAGGGGCAATTTTCTGTGTTTAAATACCATAGTCGAAATGAGTGATCTTGAAAACATTTTTGAATCAAATTGGTTACTTTTTATTTGCAGCTCTGCTATGCGTTTATATTTTACTGAGTTTGTAAACTCATTTTATCTCTTGATAAAAAATCATTTTTGAACAAACATAGTAATTTCTTGTTTTTACTGATTGGAAATCCGGTTTTACATTTATCCCAAAATTATTTGTTGGAGCATATATGATTTGGAAAATCATTTTAATTTGTTATTAAGCATTTCAGAGTTCACTTGTTAAATGTGTGTGGAGTTCCTTTACTTTACCAAACTCCGAAACCCAAAATTGTTGGGCCCACACCCTATTTTCATTTCGTGATTCAACAGTCACCGTGTCATTTTGTTTTTGTGCGTCGGGTGTTAGCAAACCCCGAACCCCAAACTCCACTCTCCCTGGCCCCATAGTTTAATCGCATTTTGCGATTTCGACAATCAACATGTGTTATGAGTTCGGTGTTTGTAATCGTCGAAACCCGAATGTCGATTGACCTATGTTTTTGTTTTTCACAGAAATCAGGCACTCATCACGTATGGGGTTGTTATTGTGAGATGTATTTTATTTTATGTATAGGATTTGTTTAGTGTGTTCGTGATGTTTTGTATGTCACATATAAGATAAGTTGAGGTTTTCAACTCGTGACTTCACATAAAGAAGTGTCTTAACAATTGTAATACTTGTGTTTTTTCGATAACAATTAGCACTCAGACTGAACCATTTTTAAAAATCAGCCACTTATCATGGTTGTTATTGTGAGAAGTATTTTATTTTATGTATAGGATTTTTTTTGTGTGTTTATGATGCTCTATATGCTACATACAAAATAAGTTGGGATTTTGAAGCGAGTGAGTTCACATAAGAAAAAAAGTATCTTAACAATACACTCCATCCCCTACTACACTACATCACTTACTTCTCTAATTGCTATGCTATTTGTTACATGATCAAAATCAAAATTAATAAAATCAAGTCTTTTATAAACTTGGGATGTAAATGTTTTTCATAATATATACATGTATGCATTTTCATCATCCATGTAAGTTGTTCAATCTAAGGTAGTGGTGAGACAAAGTCGTCTCACCTTGTACATGAAACCCTTGTGCGTTTGGTATGAGAGTTAGAGTTGTTGTCGACCATCATAAGTAAGAAAATAAAATAAAGTCGTGTAGCCACCATCACGTCCTTGCCTCCATTTGTTTCTCTGTTTGTGTCGGTGGGGAAAAATCGAACGGTACATGCTTGTTTCTCTGTTTGTGCTAGCAGGAATTAACGGAACGTTACATGCATGTTCGTGTACACCATTGTTAAATGAATACACCAGTTGGTCGATCGATCTGAAGGCTACTGAGATGCCAGGTGTGTACTAGTAATTCTATTTCAAAATTTCAGAGGTGAGAACGCACCATTGAAGATAGCAGGGTCGTAGTTGTTGGGGGTGGTCCTCGTGGATGAAAGTGCAATATAGTTAAGAAAGGAAGCCCAACAAATTAACAGAGGCTACCACCTTAAAAAATAATCTGCCACAAGTAATTCAATTTCTTTTTAAGAGAGTTGTTGGTTAATTTATCTGGAAGATTGCTGGTATTTTATATTGTGCTTTCCAGAGTCGTCAAATTCTTTAACATATTCTTATTTAAATGAATTAAATAAATTAGGATGAAAAATTGTGTTAATTGAATTAATTAAATTAGTTTGAAAAATTATGTTAATTGAAAATTTAAGTTGCATATTTTAATGAAAGGGTGCAATGTTTGGTCAATTGTTATCAAAAGAGAACAGAAAATAAGACAAAAGTTCTTTTAAGAATGTGCGTAAAAGATAATAGTATTCCCCAATTAAGGGAGTGTAAAATGATAGGAACATGGATGGGAGGTACTTAAAAGTTTGTATGAAACTATTAATACAAATGGAATACAAGTTTTTAAAAAGCAAGCTTTTTTTAATAAAAATGGAAAAAATGAAAATATTAGTAATTTTCTATCTAGAATTAAATAACTGAAGTTCTAGCAAGAGATAAAACACCTTCATTTGACAGGTATACATGTATTATATTGCAATCAGAGGAATATATGATAAATCGCAGGCAAGTCTAATATAAAACTACATCAAGGCGATGCATCACCAAGGATAGATACATGTGTGAAGAAGAATAATGAAAAACCAATTTCATGAGTCCAAATATAGAAGAGATGGAGATAATTTTGTTGACAGAGAAATAATAGTGATTGGCGATGATCTAGGTGGATATTGGTGGCCACCCACCTATTCCAACTCGCTCAAAACAGTTTTCTGCAACTTACTCTTTTTAGCAGTTTTTCGGTTTGTAAACTTTCGAGGCCATTTTGAGAGACTAATTTTTGTTGTGACAATCTAGCACCTCAATAATATCCAAATGATCTAATTGAGCCCCCAATATTAATCTCCTCATCGATATCTTTCCAATTGGCTATCATGCACCCCAAACGGAGATTATATGCCAAAGTTATGCCCCACAGAAGTTGATACACCAAACTACCCAAAACGGGGTCCAAAAAATTGTTGGTTTTTCATCTTCCGAGGTTAGGGTTTTGGATATTCTTTATGTTAAAAAGGTATATGGATCCTCATTGTAACAATCATCTTCTTGTGAATGTGAGTAGCCGTCACATCTCTTCTTAGAGATATGCTGTCACCATTCTAGCAAGTCTTTGACTTTGTATTTCTATAGTTTTGTACATTTCGCTCATTAATAGAAATTGTGTACTATTGCATATCTATGCCTATTGTTATATATCCGATATATCTATGTTATATTTTTGGATCTCTTCCAATATCTCTGTATATTTCTGTGTTATATCTATATTCTCATTTCGTGCCGAAAATAATCTGGATCAGTAGTATCAGAGCAGGTTGCTCTTGAATTTTTTTTGGATGTCCCCGACGAGGTTTGAGTATAACAAGTTGGGTCATGAGCTTGTCTCTCTTGAGGACAATCGCTCTTGCACACCCAAGAAACCCTCCATGGCAGAAGAAAATAAAAGCAATGGAGAAAAAGATTATATTAATCTATTGCTTGAGCAAGCTCTCACACGACATAGGGACAAAATAATGGATAATTTTTCCCACATCCTTCAATGGCTGTCAATAAAAACATGAACATATTCATTAAGAGACCATTTTGGAGACACTTCACCTTTCAAGGTACAAGTTAATTTTGATATTACCATATTTGAATGACAGATAGATGTGGATGCCCTAGAAAAATGGTTAAATTTGCTAGAAGGTTTTTTTTTTGTTCATAATTTCTCTAAAAGGGAAAAGATCACCTTTTCATTTAGTAAGGCTCTCCCCCATGTCAAACATTGGTGGAAAACTTAATAGGAGCAAATTTCTACAGAGGAGTGTGGAATATATGGGGTCGAGCCCACTTGGGATTTTTTTTTGTTGCAGTCAAGGAACAATATTACCCTATTGGTAACTATGATGACTGATACATGAGATGGACCACATTGCAACAAGAGAGGGGCCAAACACTACTGGAATTCACAAATAATTTCCAGACCTTGCACACCAAGCTGGGTATCAAAGACTCTAAGAGATATCTCGTTTTGAAATACCACGGGGCTCTTCACAAATATATCCAAACTGAAATGGATTTATTGGATATCTCATCACTAGGAGGTGCCTATCGATATGCTATCAATATCGAGCAAAAATTTAGGCACTAGAAAAATGGGAGTTCGAGTATGAAAATCCACAAAAACCAAAGTATCATAAATATGGCTCTAACAAACAACCTCCTTAAAACTAGTCCAACCCACAGGAAAAAAAGGGTCATGGGAAGACAAGGAAGGAAATTGGAAAGTGGTGTGATTTCCACAAAAAATCCTGGAAAAACACTAATAAATTTCTCTCAAAACATTAATTATCGGTCGAGATCAAAGATAAGGAGTTGAAACCGAAGTCAAAATCTAATTCAGAAAATACTGGTAGAAGAAAAATCATTGACGCAGACTCCACTACTATTGTCACGAGCACAACAATTCAACGAGAAGAGCCAATACATCCTAAAAAGGAGGAGCACCTTTTTCATTCACAAATGTGGGTGAATGGGATTTTTCTTGATTTTATTGTTGATAGAGGAAGCTAGAAGAACCTCATCTCACCAGAGGTTGTCAAACAATTGGGATTATCTAAAACACCACACCCGCAACCATACAACATCGGGTGGCTTCACCAGGGACAAGATCTTCATGTCAACCAACAATATCGATTGTCATACGGAATCCAACCCTTCAAGGATGAGGTATTATTTGATGTTTCCCGTTGGATGTCAATGATGTTCATTTGGGCCAGCCATATATGTGGAAATGCCATGATATTTATGAGTCTCGACTTGGTAGTATCATTGTTACTTTAGGGGGTCATATCTAAATTATACTAGAGGTAGTTATGACTATTGTCCCACCTAAACAATGCCTCAAGGTAGTATCTCATACTACAAAATTCAGCTTCTTCATAATCTATTCAAAAGGTGAACAAAAGGCCACTACAACCATTGTTGTTTAAGTCCAATCACCTTCTATCTAGCAAAATAAAGTCGAAAATATTGAAGCAAAGAACAAAGATTCCTTCTGCACATAGTCATGTCACCAGGTTCTTGACAACCTCCCACAAATCAAGCAACGCAACTTCTCGAGCAAGAAAAGTAGTTCACCAAGGTTCAAATTCAACAAGCGCTCTCCCTTCTCTCCCGAGAACTGAATGCAATGGATACCATTTCTTCCTAAGTAGAGATAATTGATCCAAGTGGATATCAGTGTCCACCCACCTATTTAAACTGGCTCAAAACAGGTTTCTGACAACTTACTATCTTTAGCAGTTTTTCGGTTCCTAAACTTTCGGGGCAATTTTTAAGGCCTAAAAACCTAAAAAAATGTTTTTTCACAATCAAGCACCTAAATGATATCCAAAGGCTCTCATTGAAACCCCAAAATGAATATTCTCATTGATACCTTTCCAACTAGATATCGTGGACCCCAAACCCAAATTGTATACCAAAGTTACGCCCCTGAGAAGTTGATACACCAAACTACCCAAAACAGAGTCCAAAAAACTATTGGCCATTCATCTTTCATGGTTAGAGTTTTGGATTTTCTTTATGTTAAAAAGGACTTTAGAGCCTCATTATAACAATCATCTTCTTGCAAATTCAAGTAGTCATCGCATCTCATCTCATAGAAAAGTTGCCACCATTTTAGCGAGACTTTCACTCTGTATTTATACAATTCTGTACATTTCGCTAATTAATAGAAATTGTGTATTACTGCATATATGTGTCACTTATTATATATCTAATATATATCTATTATATTATTGGATCTCTTGCAATATATCGGTATATTTCTGTGTTATATTTCCGTTCTCATTTTGTGTCGAAAATAATCTGGATCAGTGGTATTAGAGAAGGATGAGTGCATGTCCCCGACGAGGTCTAAGTATAGCAAGTTGGGTATCAAGCTTGTCTCTCTTGAGGAAAATCTCTCTCGCATTCCCAAGAAACCCTCCATGGCAGAAGAAAATAAAAACGACGGAGCATAAGATTCTATTAATCTATTGCTTGAGCAAGCTCTCACGCGACAGAGAGATGAAATGATAGATAGTTTGGCCCACATCCTTCAGTGCCTACAGATAACAATAGGTGCTTCTTCATCAAGCGACCAATTTGGAGACACCTCTCATTTCAAGGTACAAGTTAATTTTTATATTCTTGTATTTGAAGGACAAATACATGCGGATTCCTTAAAAAAATGATTAAATATGATAGAAGGTTATTTCTCTTTTCATAATTTGTGTGATAGGGAAAATATTACCTTTTTCGTCCTTGACGATCTCTCCCATGTCAAACATTGGTGGGAAACTTACTGGGAGAAAGGTTCCACAAAGGAGTTTATAATATATGGGGGCAATCCCACTTGGGATTTTTTTGTGGATGTGGTCAAGGAACAATATTACCCTATTGGTAACTATGATGACCAATACATGAGATGGACCACACTACGACAAAAGAGGGGCCAAACAATGGCATAGTTCACAAATAATATCCATACCTTTCACACCAATCTGGATATCAAATAATCCGAGCAACATATGGTTCTGAAATATCGTGGGGCTATGCACAGGTACATCCAAAATGAAATGGATTTCCTGGACATCTCATCACTTGGAGTTGTCTATCGATATGTTGTCAAAATCAAGCAGAAATTTAAGCACCAGAACAAGCGAGAGTTTGGGTCTGCAAATACGCAACCACAAAAGTATGATAAAGATGACCCTAACAAACAACCTCTCGAAAATGAGTCCAAGCCATAGGAAAAGAAGGGTCACAACAAGATGGAGTATATTGGAAAGGGGTGTGATTTCCAAAAAATCCCCTGGCACAACACGATGGATGTCTCTCAAAATAGTCATTGGTGACCGATATCAAAGACAAGGAGCCAAACCTGGATTCAGAATCTGATTAAGAAAATACTAGTAGAAGACAATTCATCGACACGGACCCCACTAATACTATCGCAACCACAACAATTCAACTAGAAGAACCAGCATATCCCGAAGAGGGGGAGTGCCTTTTTCATTCATAGTTGTGGCTGAAGGGGACCCCACTGCATTTTATTATTGATAGCGGAAGCCAGAAGAACCTTATATCAGCATAGGTCGTCAAATAGTTGGGATTGTCGACAACACCACACCCGTTATTGGATTACTGAGAGGGGGGGTGAATCAATAACATGGATGATTTTAGGGGCTAAATTTCGCTCGTGGGATAATTTTCCATGTTTTTTCCCAAAACAATATTCACTATTCTAAAAGTGAGTCGCCCAAATTCTATAGGATAAAATTATTGTACCTTAAAAATCACAAAATTTTTATACAAACTATATAAAATTCTTATAAATTTGAATATTTTTTTAAAAACGTGGCCAAACATTTTATAGTTGGAATATGAAGGATTAGTAAGATTCGCCAAGGTTTCTACATTTTAAAATAAATTAACATCCTTAAAATCATCCTTGATCAGTAATAGACAAATTCAATCATTTTTAACCATAAAATGCAAGTTTTATATTCAATATAGCATTATCATCAAATACTTGACTTAATTTGAAAAACATTTATTTTTGACATACTGGGTTTTTATGAATATCCTAATTCCATTGCTACTTCATGCTCATTGAAATTTAGATTTAGTGAATGATAACTCAAATCTTTAGATCAATACTGGATTGAATTGAAAAAAAAATAGATTTAGTGAATGATAACTCGAATCTTTAGATCAATACTTGATTAAATTGAAAAACATTTATTGTTGGCATACTAGGTTTTTGTGAATATCCTAGTTCGATATTACTACTTCATGCTCAGTGAATGATAACTCGAATATTTATATGAATGCTTGACTGAATTGAAATCATAGAAGAAAAACCAATTCCACAAAATTATGCTACTACAATTAAAACTAAGAAAAAGAAAAACTAGTTTTTTTTTTTTTCAGAGAATGAAGGCTATGAATAAGAAAGAGTGAGAGGTAGAAAGGAAATACCAAGTTGTATGGCCTCGGATCCTGGAATTGAAGGTTCTGATCAGTGGCTCTGATGCTCTTGTCCGTGCTGAAATTTCAACACGGGCAATACTTTGGAGTCACGGTTTTCATTCTCCTAAAAAGAAAAAACGAAATTTCCTTTTGCAGGGAATGAAGGCTCTGAGCAGGAGTGAGAGGTAGCAAGGAAATACAAGGTTTTATAAGCTCAGATTTTGGAATTGAAGCTTATAGTCAGTGGCTCTGATTCTCTTGTCTGTGCTGAAATTTCAACACCGGCAAGAAACCCAGAGTCACAGTATTAATTATCCTCACAGCATGAAACCCGCAACCTTCATTCGCCGTGTTGAAATTTCAAGACCAGCAAGAACGTCAGATTCACGACGTTGACGACAATGTCAATGGAATCAAATGTGGGGCGCTTAGGAACGAGTTATAGGAGGAAGCGATGACTTGGTCTATACTAAAGTCAAGATGATGGGTTCGGGGCTAATTCCTTTCCACAAGGACAACAAACTAGATTTAAACACAACAGTGAATGAACGAAATAGGGTTGTGTTTGGGTTGAAAATTAAAATCTAATATGTTTACGGGAAATCGCAATGGATAAGTTGAGTAAACTTGTCCAGTGGGATGTGGAATTTATCGCAATGGATGGACAGGAAAATACACAAGGTAAGTGCCTCTTCGAAAAAGCGTTAAGAAAACTTATCGTATTGGTTGATACATCTACAGTCATTTGCACTGCAATTCCTTGTCATTTATTCATGCTCACCCTCATTCAAGTGTTAACAATCTGCATACGCAAACTGTACCATTTTTATTCTCAGCCATTGCGCAGGATGAACCATTTTTATGGTGACGATTTGTTTATGCACAAACTCAAAGGACAAGGAAATCAAGCACTCATCACGTATGGGGTGTTATTGTGAGATGTATTTTATTTTATGTATAGGATTTTTTTAGTGTGTTCATGATGTTCTATATGTGACATACAAGGTAAGTTGAGGTTTTCAACTGAAGACTTCAAATAAAGAAGTGTCTTAACAGTTGTAATATCCATGTTTCTTCGATAACAATCCACACCCAACTGAATCATTTTTAGAAATCAATCACTCATCACTTATGGGGTTGTTATTGTGAGATGTATTTTATTTTATGTATATGATTTTTTTACTGTGTTTATGATCCTCTATATGCTACATACAAGATAAGTGGAGGTTTTGAATGAGTAACTTCACATAAATAAGTATCTTAACAATACACTCCATCACCTACTGCTCTACACCTCATAGGCATAAAAATAAATTATTAGTTAGCAAATTGTTGTGCTATTAGTTACAGTATCAAAATCACAATTAATACAATCAAATATTTTATAAACTTGGAATGTAATTGTTTTTCATAATATATACATGTTCAATCTAAGGTAGTGGTGAGACAAAGTCGTCTCACCTTGTGCATAAACCCTTGTGCGTTTGGTATCATAATTAGAGTTGTTGTCGACCATCATAAGTCAGAAAATTGATTGAAGGAGAGAGGCACGTTTTGCTTCACCCTTGATGTACGAAGCATGGATGGAGTTTTAATCTTATGCATTGCTTAGCAAAACCCATCTAGGAATTGAGACGCTTGGAGACGCTTGGAGTGAGTAAATTAATACAACAGTTGGTCTATCAACATAGATGATTTTAGGCCCAAATTTCTATAGAATAAAATTATTTTACCTTAAGAATGGACAAAATTTTAAAGAAACTATATAAAATCCTTATACATTTGAATATTTTTACAAAACTATCACCAAACATTTTACATTTTCCAAATTAAAGACTAGTAAGATTAGCCCATGTTTTTACATCGTAAGTCTATTTCAAAATTTTAGAGGTGAGAACGCACCATTGAATATAGAAGGGTCATAGTTGTTGAGGGCGGTCGTCGTGGATGCAAGTGAAACATAGTTAAGAAAGGAAGCCCAAGAAATTAATAGAGGCTACCACCTTAAAAAATAATCCACCACAAGTAATTCAATTTCTTTTTAAGAGAGTTGTTGTTTAATTTATCTCGAAGATTGTTGGTATTTTATATTGTGCTTTCCAGATTCGTCAAATTCTTTAACATATTCCTATTTAAATGAATTAAATAAATTAGTCTGAAAAATTATGTTAATTGAAAATTTAAGTTGAAGATTTTAGAAGGGTGTAATGTTTGGTCAATTTCTTGTGGACTTGAAGCTAAACCAACAACCCCTTATTCCGGGTTCAAGATCAATTGAAAATTTAAGTTGCAAATTTTATTGGAAAGGTGCAATGTTTGGTCAATTCCTTGTGGACATGAAGCTAAACCAACAACCCCTTAACCTATGTTCAAGATCAAAAGAGAAGAGAAAATAAGACAAAGGTGTTATAATATAAGTGGATGTGCTCGTTTTACCATTGAAAATACCCTTGTCACCCAACCATAGGCTGAAGCCACTCTCCGAGCACCTTAACCTTGACAAAGAATATCTCTGGAAGCAAACCCTAGGCTAGATAGCCAAACAAAGGGTAGCGCACCTTTCCCCAAGGATAGCGCATCAAGAAGAGCTGATAAGATAGTCCAAACCCTAGCCAAGAGATAGTCCCTGCAGTGGTTGCAACAACATTTGTCCTCCAAAACTACGTAGAAAATGGGCAACTGCAGTGCGCACAAGTGTTGCTCTGCAATTATGAGACTACTTACCAAAATGAGAACTAGCCTCCTGTATTTATACTAATTCTGGCTAACTGCCTCGGACGCCTTCTCATTCTGGGTATCTATTTGTTCAGTATATATTATTATTTATGGCTGATGTCTTCTCTTGGAGGCTAATAACCTAATATAAATTATCTTCTTGAGTCGACAAGTCTTCTAGGGTTATTAGCCAACTCATTAAGGTTTCTTCTTGCTTCCCGGAGTATTCTATCTTTGTCAGGTTTACACGTGGAGGTAAATACCTCCCGTAGCTACCATAATATCAACACTCCCTCCTAGCTAGGGAGGTATTACAGGTAATGGTCTTGAGCACAAAACATACCATTCACCCGATAGCATCAACATAGTTGTATAGACTACATCATGACTAGATCATGAGCACCATCATCATCATAAATGTCATCAGCTACATCATCTCTCGAAACCATACTCTATCTAAGTAATCAGACATGATGCTTAGTCCACATAGTGATACAAGAGTCATTCTTCTAATCTAGAAGAGTAATGTTCTGAACCATTTTCTGTCTGGAAAATATCTGTTCATCATTCATCTGGCTGATAATTATTTCCAATAAACCGTTGATAGTCTTCAAGGAAATTAGAAAGAAATAGAACAAAACCGTGTTTATCCATAGTAATACATAACTACAATCCAATGGTACACTACCACACTAAGTAACACACAAGTACTTGATCAACAACGTATAGTCACGAACAGTGGAACACATCCACCACAGTAGTATATATCTACTATCATACAGTCTTCATAACAATCATATGATATCAACCTGCAAAGAAACAATGTTATGATATAAATTGAATCATCTGGGCCAATCTTTCACTCACATATGTGAGATCTAAAAGAATATATTCCCTCAGAGTAGAAGAATGAGATATCTGGACTATTCTTCTCAAGCAAGGAAGAATAATTGTTCTGTCTTCTAAACCTAGACCATTCCCCACCCTGGGCCATTCTTCCTACACTAATCAAAGTGCACCCTCGAGAAAATGTATAAACCCTAAGGAATTCTTGTCCCTGATTTCTGAGCCTGGACCATTCCCCACCCTGGGCCATTCCTCCTACACTAATCAAAGTGCACCCTAGAGAGAATGTATAAACCCTAAGGAATGATTGTTCATACCATTTCCCTTGTTAACCACAAGAGGAAAATACTGTCTTGTATCATCCTCCAAAATGGACCATTCCTCATGTTAATCACAATGAGAAATCATTGTCCGGCGAGGTGGGCCAGTCTTCTTGAGTAACCCTCAAGAAGAGAGACTGCACTAAAACACTCCCCATTTTAACCACAATGGGAAGTCATTGTCTATGATACATCAACAATATGGACCATTTCCCATGTTAACCACAATGAGAAATCGTTGTCCATCAGAAATCTCAATCCACTTTCCGAACTAGAAAGGAAACTTCTCATCCTGGACCATTCTTTAAACTGAAAAATCACTATCCATCAATTAATAATACATCATTGCTCCCTCCCAACCTGGGAGTCATCTCTTCCTTTTTCAATAAGGAAGTCATCTCCACGAGCTCCAGCTTGAGTACGCAAACTCTTTCATCTTAGATAGAAGCTTTACCAAGATGTCTCTTTATCTGCTCATTTGTGGAGATATGTATTGGAGAACCTCTTTCTCCTTTATGAACTTCATCACGGATAATGTAATGCTTGATTTCAAATGTACTTTGTTCTGGAGCATTGGTCTTCTCTGAAGGATTCATGTAGCTCTGATCAATAAAGTATATCATTGTTGGAACACTGGAACATATCCATGTGGCACTTCTTCTGTCATCATGAGATCTGATCTACTAAGTAATCATCTTGATACAATATCTCTATTATAGAGAATCTTCACCACGCTTCTGATGTGCATTGGAGGTTCTCCACCAAGTTATCTTTTTCCATCTGCATACAAGGGTCTATGCATCAAAGTCTTGAGGTTTCTTCTTCATACGCTCTTTGTTCAATTAGTCTTTGCATTTATCTGATGTAGAATTCCAACTCATGGATGTTGCAAATGATATAATCAATCATATAGAGGTTTACTTGAAATGAGTAATCATCATAGTCTTCTCCCTCCATCTAGGAGAACCTCTACCTTCATTCATAAGTCTTCCATACACTGTTCTTCATCATAACTTTTAGTTCCTTTGCTTGATTTATTTTAGTGAGTTTATATCAGGCTGCTAATCTAGTGATTCTTAATGACTAGTTATTCTGGCTTCTCTTTCTTTCTTGGAATCTTCACGTTCTTTCTAATGTTTTTCTTTAACTCTTGGGTCCATGGAGTTTATTATAGATTCCATACCCTAAAGATTACATTTCTTTCTTTCATCATAGGATCACGGATGTGAATGTACAACCAAGAATACTTTAAGGCTTCTCTTAGAATAAGACTTCTTTTAAGGTTGAACTGAACACGTACTATCTTTCATGGTTGCTACCATGGATATATCCTTCATCATCTTCAATGGATCATAGGATTATCTCCCTCCTAATCCTTGCTTCATGTATGAGTGCATATAATCGGCTCCCTCTGTCTAACAGAGTCCATGCTTTCGTCTACATTCTTATTGTCTTCTGCAATATATAATCGGCTCCCTCCATATAACAGAGTCCATGCTTCCGTCTTATTGTTTTCTGCATAATTTTTTCTCCAATTTCCTCTTGATTGTTGACTTCTTTCTCTCTTTGCTTCTTCTAAGTCTCTTCATGATTTATTCGGCTTATCTTGCAATAGTTTCCACATGATTTTCTTATTTCATTATTTTATGTATTATCCAATGAGATCAATACTTATCTTGTTGTTCTTCCATTGGTATAGTTCTTCTTGGAACACATTATCTTCCAAGAGATAGATATACAAGATATGTATAGAGACGATGCAAACAAGATATGTACAAGGAATAAGAAGAGTATTGTTACCTTCAGAAGAATAAGTCTCTTTTATCCTCCTTAGTCTTCTTTATAGGTTACTTTTCTTCAGCAATTGATGCTTCATGTTTCTCCTTCCTTTTCTTTAGCTCGGGACAATCATTCTTGTAGTGGCCATAATTTCGATATTTGAAGCATTGTACTTCTGAAATGTATTTCTCTTGATTTGGCTTCCTCCTTGAACCAAACTTCCTTTTGTTCCTGAAATTATTTAATTTTGTTGTGAAAGCTTGATCATCGTACTTCCTTTGGGGTTTCTCTTTTTCATTGATCTTGGATTCTTCTTGAGCATAGCAAGTCCAAAGTTCTTCAAATGTAGGATACTCCTTCCTTGTGTTCATGCTTGCAGCAAATGCATCCCATGTCTTGGGAAGACCATTGAGTACTATGTTTACCAATTCCTTCTTTGAAATGATATCTTAAATAGCTTGTAGTTGTTCTATTAACTGAGAGATTCGTACAAAGTATGATGTTATGTTGTCATTATCATTCATCTTCATGTCACAGAGCTCATTCTTCAGACTCATTATTTGTCCAATGTTTCTGACTGAGAAAAGGTTTGTTAGGGCATCGTGCATCTTCTTCGATGAGTCAATATGGGAGATGTAGGGTATCAAGTGGTCTTTGATAGAGTCCACTATGATACTCATGGCATTGATGTCATCGTCTTTGAACTTCTCCATAGATGCAATGTTCTGCGGTTCCTTCTCTTTTCCTTCTTCAAACTCTGGTTTCGCGATCTTTCTTTTCACGATATCCAACACTTTATTCTTGGCAAGGATGAGGGAAATCCTTGTCTTCCATGCTTTGAAGTTAGAAGCTCCATCTAACTTGTTCTCTAACTTCATAGAGTAAGTCATGGATGCTTTGACTTGGTCAACCTTAGATTTGACTAAAAACTCAAACTTCATGTCTTGGCTTGCTGAGAGTATTAAGAGATGTTCTAGGCTAGGGCACACTAATCTATCTAGAGATTAGGTCAATCCATTCACTTAAGGTTCCTCAATGCGAGGATTAGGGTTTCTGCAACTGCACCTGTTAGTAACCCTAGCAATAGTGCTATGGTGACTACTCCTGCTAGAAACCCTAGCGACAGTTCTTCAACGAGCTTAATATTCTTACGCCTATGTTTCCTTCCAGCAGCTAGACTGAATGAAGGAGTTGTGGGTCCATAACCTGTTAGAATATAAGTGTATGTGCTCATTTTACCATTGACAATACCCTTGTCACCCAACCATAGGCCGAAGCCACCCTCCGAGGACCTTAACCTTGACAGAGAATCTCTCCGGAAGAAAACCCTAGGCTAGATATCCAAACAAAGGGTAGTGCACCTTTCCCCAAGGATAGTGCATCAACAAGAGATGATCAGATAGTCCAAACCCTAGCCAAGAGATAGTCCAAGCGTAACTGCTAGCTGCAACAACAACTATCCTCCAAAACTGCAAAAAAACTGGGCAACTGCACTTCATACAAGTGTTTCTCTACAATTCTGATACTGCTTACCAGAATGAGAACTGACCTCCTGTATTTATACTAATTCTGGCTAACTGCCTAGGCAAACTTCTCATTCTGGGTATCTGTTTGTTCAGTATATATTATTATTTATGGTCGGCTTCTTCTCTTGGAAGCTAATAACCTAATATAAATTATCTTCTTGAGCCGACAAGTCTTCTAGGGTTATTATCCAACTCATTAGGGTTTCTTCTTGCTTCCCAGAGTATTCTATCTTTGTCAGGTTTACATGTGGAGGTAAATACCTCCCGCAACTACCATAATATCAACAAAAGGTTCCTTTAAGAATGTGTGTAAAAGATAATAGTATTCCCCATTTAAGGGAGTGAAAAATGTCCCAAGAAACACGAGAGGTTCTTAAAAGTTTGTATGAAATTATCCATACAAATATGGTATTGTTTTTAAAAAGCAAGCTTCTCTCAATAAAAATGGAAAAAATGAAAATGTTAGTAATTTTCTTTCTAGAATTAAATAACTAAAGTAAACTTGGTGATCTTGGTGAGAATATATCAAACATTGATTTGGGGTTATTGTTATGTTGAATGGTATGTTAGATGAATATCAGGTATTTATCACACGTCTTGTCGCAAGAGATAAAACACATTCATTTGACGATTCTACAAGTATTATATTGAAATAAGAGGAATAGATGAAAAATCTTAACAATAAGTTTTAGAGTTTAGATTTCACGTTGATGGCCAAAGACAAAAATCCATACAAAGGAAAGCCATGGGAAATGAAAGTTGCAGGAAAGTCTGATATAAAACTACATCAAGGTGATGCATCACCAAGGATAGAAACATGTGTGAAGAAGAATATTGCATCTTACTATTGTGGTAATTTAGGACATTATGCTAAGGATTGTAGGAAAAACCAGTGATCTAGATTTATGAGAGGAACAAAATGAGAGAAGAGATATAACACAGAAATATACAGATATATTGCAAGAGATTCAATAACATAACATAGATATATCAGATATATAACAAGAGGCACAGATATACAGTATTACAAAATTTCTATTAATGAGCAAAATGTACAAAACTGTAGAAATGCAGAGAAAAAGACTCAGTAGAATGGTGGCAGTTTATCTATGAGAAGAGATGTGATGGCTACTCGCATTCGTAAGAAGATGGATTATAATGAGGCTCTAAATATTTTTTTAAATTAAAGAAAATTAAAAAACCTAGCCCCAGAAGATGAAAAACCAATAGTTTTGTGGACCTCGTTTTGGGTAGTTTGGTTTAGCAACTTCTCAGGGGTGTAACTTTGATGTACAATATTCATTTGGGGCTGAAAATAGATCCTTGGCAAGGTATCATCTAGGAGATCCATTTTTTGGGCTCAATCAGAGCCTTCAATTATTATTGAGGTGATAGATCCTGAAAAAACTTCATTTAGACCCTCAAAATGGCCCAAGATGTTTAGGAACAGAAAAACTGCTAGAAATCGTAAATTGCAAGAACATTGTTTTGAGCCAGTTGGAATAGGTGGATGGCCAACGATATCCACCTAGATAAATCCTCCCTCCTTCGGAAGAAATGGTGTCCATTCCATTGAGTTCCCGAGGGAGAGGGAAAAACATTTGTTGAATGTGCACACTTGATGAGTTTCTTACCTTGCTGAAGAAGTTGTGTTGCTTAGCTTGTTGAAGGTTGTCATAAATCTGTGGTTTGAAGGGTTGAACCTTTATAACCATTCTGGCGACATGAGATGACTATGCACATAAGGAATCCTTTCATTTTTCTTCAATATTGTCGACCTGCTTCTATTGGACAAAAGGTACTTGGACCGAGGCTACAGTGGTTTTGGTGTTATTTTGTTCACCTTTTGAACACACTGTAAAGAAGCTAAATTTTTTAGTATGAGATACTACCTTGCGACACTATTTAGATGGGAGAATAGTTGCAATTACCTCTAGTGTCATATACAGGTGACCCCCTAGAGTAACAATGACACTACGGGGTCAAGACTCATAAATAGCATGGCGCTTCCACATATATGGATGGTCCAAAAGAACATCATAGACATCCAATGGGGAAACATCACATAATACCTCAAAGTGGACCAGACTTCATTTTATTGTTGATAGTAGAAACCCAAAGAACCTCATCTCAAGAAAGGTCATCAAATAGTCGGTATTGTCTACAACACCAAACCCATATACATACAACATAAGGTGGATTCTCGAGGGACGATATCTTTGTTTCATTCAACAGTGTTGATTGTCATACAACATCTATCCCTTCAAGGATGAGTTATTATGTGATGTTTCCCCATTGGATGTATGTGATGTTCTTTTGGGCCAACCATATATGTGGAAGCGACATGCTATTTATGAGTCTCGAACCCATAGTGTCATTGTTACTCTTGGGAGTCATATCTATAGGATACCAGAGGTAGTTCTAACTAATGTCTCACCTAAATAGTTTCTATAGATAGTATCTCATACTATGAAATTCAGCTTCTTCAGAATCTGTTCAAAAGGTGAACAAAAGGACACTACAACCACTGCAACCTCAGTCCAAGAACCTTCTATCTAGCAGAAGCATGTCAAAAATATTGAATCAAAGTGCAAAGATTCATTTTTCACATATTCATCTAAACAGGTTCTCGACCACCTCCCACAATCCAAGCAGTGCAACTTCTCCAACAAGAAAAGCAACTCACCAAGGTTCAGATTCAACAAGCGCTTTCCCTTCTCCCCCGGGAACTCAACACAATGGAGATAATTTCTTCCTAACAAGAGAGGATGGTTCTAGGTGGATATTTGTGGTCACCCAACTATTCCAACTGGCTCAAAACGGTTTTCTGACAACTTACAATTTTTAGCAATTTTTTGGTTCCTAAACTTTCGGGGTCATTTTGAGGTCCTAAAAAAACATTTTTTCATGATCAAGCACCTTAATGGTAACCAAAAGATCTAATTGAAACCCCCAATAAATCTCCTCGTCGATACCTTTCCATCAGTTAGGAAATTCTAGTCTTAAATTTTTATAATTTTTTTTTTTAACATATATATATATGTTTTTTTAAAACAAAAATTTAAGATAGAGGAAATTGGGTCAAGTAGAATTAAAATAAAACTTAAATGGGAGACAACATCCATCAAAATTAAATGGGAGACAACATCCATTCTCTACAGTGATGGAAGCACTCCTCAAAGGAGAAGAACATATAATGGAGGAGAGCATAGAAACCCCACCAATTAAAAGGGAAGTGAGGGAAGGCTACCCATGTTCCAATGTCAAAGACCAGGGAGCCTATGGAAGTTTTTTACAGGGTAGTTGCATGCATGTTTTTGACTTCTCAACAATTATAAAGAAGAAATTGGGTCAACTTCATTCATCGGTTTCAAACCTAATTGTTGGTAACTCACACGAAAATGGTTTTGGTGTGGGATTGATCTTTCCAAATAATGAAAGATGAAGGGGTATTTTTAAGGGAAAATTTTTTTTTTTTTAAATCCCAAAAGCATTTATTTTTGGCATACTAGTTTTTTGTGAATATACTAATTCCATATTGCTACTTCATGCTCATTGAAATTTAGATTCATTGAATGATAAGTCAAATATTTATATGAATACTTGACTGAATTTGAAAAATATTTATTTTTTACCTACTGGGTTTTTGTGAATATCTTAATTCCATATTGCTACTTCATGCTCATTGATTAGATTCAGTGAATGATAATTCAAATCTTTAGATCAATACTTGATTGAATTGAAATGAAAAACATTTATTGTTGGCATAGTAGGTTTTTTTAGTATCATATATTAGTTCGATATTGCTACTTCATGCTCAATGAATGATAACTCGAATCTTTAGATGAATACTTGACTGAATGGAAATCATAGAGGAAAAGTCAATTCCACAAAATTATGTTGCTACCATTAAAACTAAGGAAAAGAAAAATAAGATTTTTTTTTCAGAGAATGAAGGCTCTAAATAAGAAAGAGTGAGAGGTAGCAAGGAAATACCAGGCTGTATGGGCTCAGATCCTGGAATTGAAGGTTCTGATCAGTGGCTCCGATTCTCTTGTCGGTGCTGAAATTTAAACATGGGCAATAATTCAAAATTACGGTTTTCATTCCCATAAAAAGAAAAAACGAAATTTCTATTTGCAGGTAATGAAGGCTTTCAGTAGGAGTGAGAGGTAGCAAGGAAATACAAGGTTCTATAAGCTCAATTTCTGGAATTGAAGGTTATGATCAATGGCTCTGATGCTACGATGCTCTTGTCCGTGCTGAAATTTCAACACTGAAAAGAAACTCAGAGTCACAGTATTCATTCTCCTCAGAGCCACAACCTTCATTCGTCGTGTTGAAATTTCAACACCAGCAAGAACGTCAGAGTTACGGCATTGACAAAAATGTCAATGAAATCAAGCGTGGGGCACTTAGGAATGAGTCATAGGAGGAAGCGATGACTTGGTCATAGTTATATGAGGAAACAATAAGAGAAAAATGACCAAGCAGGCGATTCTATTAATTTGTTGCTTGAGCAAGCTCTCACGCAAGAGAGGGATGAAATGATGGAGAATATTTCCCACATCCTTCAAATCTTGGCGATAACAACCAATGCTTCTTCATCAAGAAACCACTTTGGAGTCACCTCTCCTTTCAAGGTATAAGTTAACTTTGATATTCTCGTATTTGAAGGACAAATAGATGTGGATGCCCTAGAAAAATGGTTAAATATGCTAGAAGGTTATTTCTCTATTCATAAGTTCTCCAAGAGGGAAAAGATCACCTTTTCACTCCTTAAGGCTCTCCCCCATGTCAAACATTGGTGCTAAAGTTACTTGGAGCAAAGTTCTACAGAGGAGTCTGGAATGTATGGGGTGGAGCCCACTTGAGATTTTTTTATGGATGCGGTCAAGGAACAATATTACCCTGTTGGTAACTATGAACAACAATACATGAGATTGAACACACTACGATAGGAGAGGGGCCAAACAATTGCGGAGTTCAAAAATAATTTCCATACTTTGCACACCATGCTGGGTATCAAATATTCTGAGTGACATATGGTTCTAAAATACCTCGAGGCTCTCCACAGGTACATCCAAACTGAAATGGATTTCCTAGACATCTCATCACTAGGAGCTGCCTATCGATATGCTATCAAAATCGAGCAGAAATTTAGGAGAAAAAAAAAAGAAGGAGCTCGAGTCTGCAAATACGCATAAACCAAAGAATGATAAAGATGACTCTAACAAACAGCCTCTGTAAAATCTGTCCAAGCCACAATAAAATAAGGGTCACGGGAAGATGAAGAAGGATGTTCGAAAGTGGTGTGATTTCCACAAAATGACCTGGCACAACACTGATGAATGTCACTGAAAAAATTCATCGGTGGCCGAGATCAAAGACAAGGAGCCAAAATCGAATTAAAAATATGATTCAGAAAATACTTGTAGAAGATAAATCATTGATGCAGACCCCACTGGTACTGTCATGACCAAAACAATTCAACCAAAAGAACCAATAGACCCTAAAGAGGGGAAGTCCCTTTTTCATTCACAAATGTGGGTTAAGGGGATGTCACAAACCCACTACGGTAACTAAATTTTTTTTCTCTCCCTCAGGGAATAGAATCCCCGAATTGCTATGAGGTCCTAGCATAGGGTAGCTCTCCCTGTTTGAACCTTCAGTAAACCAATCCATAGATCCTTTTTTTTTGAAAACCCGTTTTATACAGCTCAAGCATCAAGCGCAGGTTTCACCTCCATGTGATCGTCGGAACTATGACCATGGGCCAAGCCAAGAGGCTCCTTTCGCGTTTCGCGGCTCAGCAATGCAAGAGAGTCAAATTTTTCGACTCCTCAAACCCCGAAAACCCGAAATGGTTTTTGTTTCTAGTTGACCCTCAGTCGTTTTCACTCGATGTGACCTCCGGCTAGGCCGCAAGTCTCGATGCACCTATCTCTTTTGGGTTTCATGACTTTGCGATTCTCGTTGCAAGGGTTCCTTACCTTTCGGAATGTCGAAGCCCGAAACGTGTTATAGGCCAATGCGGTGTTGACCCCTTTCTGGTGATTAGGATGCGCCACCTGTCACCTCCACGTAACCCCTGTTCTGGGATGTGCCACCCATCCGCCCGAGCCTTCGGCTTTCAGGACTCCAGAGGACAATGAACTGTCGTAACCTTCCCTTTAAAGAAAACCTCGCATTCTGAAATCTTATTACGCTCATCCTCCAACTGCATTAGGGCTTCGCATGTCGGGATTTCGGGATGTGCGAAGACGAGGGGTCTCGCACTTAGGTTACCCGGGAGCTGAAACTCCAAAGCCCATTTACACTAATCTCTTTTTGGGGTTTCGCATGTCATGACTTCGTGATGTGAGAAGATGAGGGGTCTCGCAGTTGGGTTTCCCGGGAGACGAAACTCTGAAGCCCATTTACACTAAACTCTTTTCAAGGTTCCGCATATCGATATTTTGTGATGTGAGAAGACGAGGGGTCTCACACTTGGGTTTCCCAAAATATGAAACTCCGAAGCTCATTTAAACTAAGCTCTTTTCGAGGTTCTGCATGTCGAGACTTCGTGATGTGCGAAGACGAGGGGTCTCACACCTGGGTTTCGCGGGAGCCGAAACTCCAAAGCCCATTTACACTAAGTTCTTTTTGGGGTTTCTCATGTGGGGACTTTGTGATGTGTGAAGATGAGGGGTCTCGTACTTGGGATTCCTGGGAGCCAAAACTCTGAAGCCCATTTACACTAATCTCTTTTCGGGGTTCCGCATATCGGGATTTCACAATGTGAGAAGATGAGGGGTCTCACACTTGGGTTTCTCGAGAACTGAAACTCCGAAACCCATTTACACTAACCTCTTTTCGGATTTCTTCATGTCGAGACTTTGCTATGTGCGAAGACAAGGGGTATCACACCTGGGTTTCCTAGGAGTGGAAACTCCGAAGCCTATGAACTCTGTGACAGGGGCAAAGTAAAGTCCCAGGTTTACTAAAATGGTAGTCTTTTCAATGAGCTCACTCTGACTCTGGGGTGCGAGGAAACTTCCCAGAAGAGGTTCCTTTGAGAAATTAAACCAAGGCATAGCGCGAGTCAAGTAGATGGGGCAGTTCTCAAGGGAAGGGACTTGTATCCTAAACTTATGCATTCTATACAAAAACCGATTTATGGTCATATCAGCATAAGAATGCATCCATCATTTCAAATCAAAATAATAGGCAGATACCTCTATACAGAAACCATTTATGAGCGTATAAACATGAGCATGCTATCGTGATATTCCATTCCAAATACAAGAATTAATACTTATCAGAAATTTCAGACGTGTTGTGAATGCTGAGAGGGGTGCTTGTTTCCACCCAACCGTATGCTCATCGATTCCAAATAGATTTACCACTAGCCACCCCTGAGCTAGACCACGATGCTTTTTGATTCAGTCTCCTACGTCTAGCTCAAAAGAAGATGAGGACAAAGGTTACTCCCCCTTCTCCTCTGTTCGTGACTCTCTGTATTTCCAGAGTTCCTCCGGTTTTTCCTTCCGCGATCCCTGTCGCGCATGCTCTTTCTCCTCTCTCCCTTCCACACTTCTTTCCTTTCCTTTTCTGCAAGGTGGCGTGTGGCACGAATTCCCCCATTCGTGGTCAGGTCTAAGGGATTATACAGATGGGTGGTTCACCCCCATCCCCTCATTTACTCTTGAGGAGCCTCCCCACCTACCATCCTGGAGGGTAATTCATTCCAGGGTCAGAGAGTGAGCTTTGGTTTTTGAGCAAGTAAAAACCAGTACGGTGTTGGTTCGGTGGAAGTTAACACAACCATTCCTGTCTCCTTCCACCACCTATCATTAGCCATTGTGGTCTCCTTCATCACATTCCCCTCCCAACAATCATGCAACACATATCCATAATATAGTTTACATTCATCAACCTTTTATACAAAGGTCTGTCAAATCAAACATTCACATCTTTGAGTTTTCCATAGTTGTTGGCCAATACAGTTATTTTTACAGACTGGGGGAAAGAGGGTGTTACAATTCCCTCCCCCTTAAAGGAACATCGTCCTCGATTTTCTATCTATCAATATGACATGTATGTACAGAAGTAAACAAAATCGGATATGCCTATTTCATGGCATCTTCCATTTCCAATGTAGCCTCATCCGGGCCAAAATGTTTCCATTGCACCTTGACCTATGCAATGGTTCGGTTCCTGAGTGTGGTTTCCTTTCTTTCCAGTATGCGTTAAGGTTCTGGCAGAAATTCTCCCTCTAGTTCCACCTGGATCACAGACCAATCAATTACATGATTAGAATTGTATATATATTTCATCAATAATGAAACATGGAAAGCATTATGTGCTTTTACTATGGGAGGGAGGGCTAGCCTATAGGTTATAGATCCCACTCTATCTAGAACTTCAATGGGTCCAAAATATCGAGGTGCCAACTTGGCACAGGCTCCCATCCTTAGGGAACTCTTCCTGGGCCTAACTCTGAGATATATGTGGTCTCCCATCTTGAATTCTCTTGGAGTTCTCTTTCAGTCGGCGTAACTTTTTTTCCTGTCTTGAGTGACCTTTAGATTTTGTTTTATCTGAATTACTTGTTGTTCCATTTATTTCAACATGTCGGGTCCAATAGTAACTCTGTTTACGGGATTAATCCAACTAACTAGAGTGTTGCACAACCCGTCGTAGAGGACTTCGAAGGGACTCGTCTTCGGGGATTCTTGGTAGCCGTTGTTGTAGGCGAATTCCACCAGTGGTAGGTAATCTTCCCACTTTTTGGGTTGATGCATTACATGCATTCTTAGCATGTCTTCTAATATTTGGTTCACTCTTTCCATCTGTCCATCATTTTGAGGATGATAGGCTATGCTAAACAATAATCTGGTCTCTAGACCAACCATCAAGGATTTCCAAAAGTTGGAAGTAAATTTCGTGTCTCTATCAGACACGGTCTCTTTAGGCATACCATGTAGTCTGAATATCTCCTTCATGAATACGTTGGAAATGTCTATTGCCTTGCAAGTTGACTTGATGGGAATAAAATGAGGGGACTTGCTCAATTTATCCACCACTACCATGATGGTGTCATTCTGTTTGGTCGAGGTTGGTAATACGGTGATGAAATCCATGGAGATGGTTTTCCATTTCCATTCTGGGATTGGTAGAGGTTGTAATAACCCTACTGGGTGTCGTTGTTTTACCTAAACCTATTGGCATTCTATGCATTTGGCTAAGTACTCAGCTATGTCTTTCTTCAATCCAGGCCAATAGAATTGTTTCATGGTGGACGTGATCATCTTTTGGTATCCTGGATGACCAGTATATGGTATTTTATGTATTTCATCCATTATCAACCTCTTGAAGTCATCACAATCTGGAATATACAATTTGTTTCTGTAAGTTAGTATATCTCCATCTATCATCTGGTAGCCTTCATACTTTTTCCCTGTGGGTTCTTGCTCCAGGTACGAGGTCACGGTCTGGAAGAATGTGTCTATTTCCTGTGCATTCCTGACTCTTTCCTTGACATTTGTCTCGCAGGTGCTCACCGCTTCCAGGTGAATTGTTTTCATACTTCTACTGAGGGCATCGACCACCTTATTTTCCTTTCCTTTAATATGTTCAATTTCAAAATCAAACTCACTAAGGAGGGCCATCCACCTAGCTTTTCTGGCATTGATTTTTGGTTGGTCAAATAGATATCTTAATCCGCATTGATCTGTCATAAGTACAAATTTCCTTCCCAGGAGGTAATTCCTCCACATTTTTAAGGTGTGCACTATGGCGGCCAGCTCTAGATCATGGGTCACATAGTTGACTTCGTGCTCATTCAATTTTTGGGATTCATAGCAGACTACATTTCCTCCTTGCATAAGGACTCCTCTGAGCCCTTCTTTGTAGGCATCCATGCACACGAAGAAGTCATCTTTGGGATCGGCGATATTCAACACGGGTGCGTGGGTCAATAGATGTTTTAGGGATTGAAATATGTATTCACATTCTTGTGTCCACGTGAATTTATCTTCCTTCTTCTGGAGGGCAGTGATTGGACAACCAATCTTGGAGAATTATTTTATAAATCTCCTATAGTATCATATTAAGCCCATAAAGGATTTGATATCTGAAACGTCCTTTGGGGTAGGCCATTCCATGATAGACCTAATCTTGTCAGGGTCTATTGCTACTCCTTCTTCAGATATGACATGGCCCAAGTAATGTATTTGCTTCTGGAAAAAGTCGCACTTGCTAAATTTGGCATAGAGCTGATATTCTCTTAGCACTTGAAGCACAAGCCTAAGATGTTCCTCATGTTCCTCTCTATTCTTGGAGTAAATTAATATATCGTCAATAAAAATCAATATAAATTTGTCTAGGAATTTGTTGAGCACACTCTTCATAAAGCACATAAAAGTCGCAGGGGCATTCGTTAATCCAAATGGTACTACCACAAACTCATAGTGACCATATCTCGTCCTAAAGGAAATTTTGTGGATGTCTTCACACTTGATTCAAACTTGATGGTATCCAGATCTTAATTCAATCTTTGAGAAGATGGAAGCACCTCCAAATTGATCGAACAAGTCATCGATTCTGGGTAAGGGGTACTTGTTCTTTATGGTTACCTTATTGAGTTGTCTATAATCTATGCACAGTCGGAGGGTACCATCTTTATTTTTCACAAACAGGATTGGTGCTCCGCATGGAGACACGTTGGGCCATATATAGCCTTTGTCCATCATTTCTTTCAGTTGTAATTTAAGATCAACTAGCTCGGGTGTGCTCATCCTGTAGGGTGTCCTAGACATTGGCACCGCTCCTGGTGCAAGTTCTATCGAGAAGTCAATGTCCCTTCTTGGAGGTAGACCTGATACCTTTTCCAGAAATACATATCTATATTCTCTTAGTGTGGGGTGGTCTTCAAGGCTTGGTTTGTCATTTTCAATTGATTCCAACACCTGTATCACATATAGTGGACACCCCTTTCTGCAATACTTTCTCATTTGAATAGCTAATATTTGTCTCACCGAGACAGGTTTTTGGATCCCCTGAAGGGTTATCCTTCTTCCTCCTTCACTTACACATTCTAAGGTTTTATGGTAACAGTCCAGTCTGGATTTATATGTGGCTAGACAGTCCATACCAATCAACAGGTCATACGATCCTAGGGGTAATATGTTAAGGGTTTCTTGGGCGGTGAATTCACCCATAGTGAATTGGCAGACTGTTATGACCTCCACTACCTTCCTTTTGGTTTTAGTGGCTAACTATACCAGCCATGGCTTGGCATTTTTATGTGGCTATAATTTACACTTATCAACGGCCTTAGGGGTTATATAACTCAAATTTGAACCAAGGTCGATTAGAATAGACACCAGATGGTTGGTGATCATACCTTCTATCTCGACCACTGAAGTTTGGTGGTTATCTTGTTTATTATCCAAGGCTTCATAAATTTGCGGCATGCTCCTGGCTACATCATTGATGGTGGTAGCTTCTTGAACATTGGAAATTCTCTGACTGTTCTGTTGTCGGTGCGAGCAGTCCCTCGGTAGATGTTCTTCTCCACAACCCCAACATTTCAAGGGTTCTCTCTTTGGGTTATCAATCTTCCCTGGGGCAGATCCAGAAAGTTTGTTTCCACCCTAGGAGGGGAAGTTCTGTTGATGTACACTTTAGGCTAGGAAGCTCATCCTTGAGTTCTTTTTATAGTTTTTAAATTATGGGGATTTAAACCCCTTTTTCTGGAATCTCGAACTATTCTTCTGCTTCCAACCTTCACGAGGTTTTTTCTGATGCCCAAGTTGTTCATAACAATATCTTTCCTTTTAGATAGTGCCTTCTAGGGTCTTTGGCTCATCAAAATCAATCATGTTCTGATAGTCCTTAGGTATTCCACTGATGAATCGTTGCACCTTTGCCTTTTCTTCTTTGATATAGGGTACGTACCTTAGCAAATCGAGGAATCTACTGACATATTCCTCTATGGTGAGTTTCCCTAGCTTGAGTCAACAGAATTCATTAGTCTTCTCGTCGAAATACTTTTTCGACAGATACTTCTTCCTGAAGTATTTCTCAAACCGTTCCCAAGATAGGTCCTCTTCATGAATTCCTTTTACATTCTTAAGGTCTTCCCACCAAATGGAAGCCTTTCCATTCAAGTTAAAAGTGGTTACTCGGGCCTTCAAGTTTTCTGAGAAGTCATGGACTCTAAAATACTTTTTTAGTCCAAGCAACCAGGCCTCCGCTTCCTCCCCCTTCTTTATTTCACCATCGAAAGAGGGTAGTTTGGCCTTCTGGAATTCTTCGAGATTATGACTTTTGGAATGCTTTCGCTTCTTCCATTTTCTTCGGGAATAAGAAATAGTTTTTCTACTAGAAGATCCCTCCACATCGCCAGTTTCCTTCCCAGAGGAGTTGTACGAAGCTTGTCCCTTATCTCTGGGGTGGACCTTTCTCAAGCTGCTCTTCCCAGTGTGGCCACTTAAAAGACCACGTTTTTGTATCTCATGCGGACTTCAAATTTTCTTTGTCTATCATCAATCCACGTGACTAGTGTTTGATTCATGCTGCAATTGTCTTTGTATGTTGGATAAACTCTGTAGTAAGACTACATTAATCTCCATTTGTTTATATTTCTCTTTCATCAACCTCTCGTTGTCTTCCTTGCAACTCTGTAGTTCAAACATAAGGCTCCTCACAGTCTCAGCTAGATCTGGAGGGGTCTCTACCGCCCTCCTCTCGTCAAACTCTTAGTCTCTATTGTGGGAGCCATCCCCCACCTCATTGTGAGTCACTATTCTATGCATCTGTAGTTTCCCATGGTTGATCGTCTAATTGTGTGTAGGGAAAAGGAAACACTTGTTGTTAGTCAATGTTCATATTCATTCGTAACCAATGCATAATTCATATTTTTCAAATGCATACACACAATAGGGATTTTCATTCTTAACTTTGACTCTTGATAAAGGGAGTTAAGATAGAGGGTTACTCCTTTTTAAGAGTGCTTCAAATAAAGTTTCTGCGCAACCCGTTCATGAGCCCAAGTAGGCCAAGTGTTGTAGCCATGCTCTGATACCAATTTGTCACAAACCCAATACGGTAACTAAAATTTTTTGCTCTCCCTCAAGGAATAGAATCCCCGAAGTGCTACAAGGGCCTAGCGCAGGCTAGCTATCCCTATTTGAACCTTAAGTAAACCAATCCACCGATCCTTTTTTTTTTTAAACCCGTTGTATACAGCTCAAGCATCAAGCGCGGGTTTCACCTCCATGTGATCATCGACCCTATGACCACGGGCCAAGCCAAGAGGCTCCTTTCATGTTTTGCAGCTTAGCGATAAAAGAGAGTCAAGTTTTTCAACTCCTCAAACCCCGAAAACCCGAAATAGTTTCCGTTTCTGGTTGACCCTCAGTCCTTTGTGCTCGATGTGACCTCTGGCTAGGTCGCAAGTCTCTGTGCACCTATATCTTTCAGGTTTCACGACTTCACGATTCCCATCGCAAGCATCCTTTACCTTTTGGAATGCCAAAGCCCGAAACGTGTTATAGGCCAATGGGGTGTTGACCCCTTTCTGGTGATTAGTACACGCCACTTGTCACCTCCACATAACCCCTGCTCTAGGATGTGCCACCCATCCGCCCGAGCCTTCGGCTTTCTGGACTCCAAAGGACAATGAACTGTTGTAACCTTCCCTTTAAAGAAAACCCCGCATTCTAATATCTTATTATGCTCATCCTCCAAGTGCATCGGGGTTTCACATGTCGGGATTTCGTGATGTGCAAAGACGAGGGGTCTCGCACTTAGGTTACCTAGGAGCCGAAACTCCAAAGCCCATTTACACTAAGATCTTTTTGGGGTTTCAGATGTTGGGACTTCGCGATGTGTGAAGACGAGGGGTATCACACTTGGGTTTCCTGGGAGCCGAAACTCCAAAGCCCATTTACACTAAGCTCTATTCAGGGTTCCGCATATCAGGATTTCACGATGTGCGAAGATGAGGGGTCTCGCACTTGGGTTTCCTGGGAGCCAAACCTTCGAAGCCCATTTACACTAAGCTCTTTTCGGGGTTCCGCATGTCGGGACTTCACGATGTGCGAAGATGAGGGTTCTCGCACCTGGTTTTCCCGGGAGCCGAAACTCTGAAGCCCATTTACACTAAGCTCTTTTCGGGGTTTCGCATGTCGGGACTTCGTGATGTGCAAAGACGAGGGGTCTCGCACTTGGGTTTCCCGGTAGTCGAAACTCCGAAGACCATTTACACTAAGCTCTTTTCAGGGTTCTGCATATCAGGATTTCGAGATGTGCGAAGACGAGGGGTCTCGCACTTGGGTTTCCTGAGAGACGAAACTCCAAAACCCATTTACACTAAGCTCTTTTTGGGGTTCTGCATGTTGGGACTTTGCGATGTGCGAAGACGAGGGGTCTCGCACTTGTGTTTCCCGGGAGCCTAAACTCCGAAGCCTATGAACTCTGTGACAGGGGAAAAGTAAAATCGCGGGTTTACTACAATGGTAGTCTTTTCAAGGAGCTCACTCTGACTCTGGGGTGCGAGGAAACTTCCTGGAAGAGATGCCTTTGAGAAATTAAACCAGGACATAGCGTGAGTCAAGTAGATGGGGCAGTTCTCAAGGGAAGGGACTTGTATCCTGAACTTATGCATTCTATACAAAAACCGATTTATGGTCATATCAGTATAAGCATGCATCCATTATATCAAATCAAAATACCAGGAAGACGCCTCTATACAGAAACCATTTATGAGTGTATAAACATGAGCATGCTATCGTGATATTCCATTCCAAATATAAGACATAATACTTATCAGAAATTTCAGATGTGTTGCGAATGCTGAGAGGGGTGTTCATTTCAACCCAACCATAGGCTCAGCGATTCCAAATGGATTTACCACTAGCCACCCCCGATCTAGACCACGATGCTTTTTGATTCAGTCTCCTACTTCCATCTCAACGGAAGCCGAGGACGAAGGTTACTCCCCCTTCTTCTTTGTTCGACTCTGTGTATTTCCAAAGTTCCTCTGGTTTTTCCTTCCGCGATCCCTGTCGTGCGTGCTCTTTCTCATCTCTCCCTTCCACACTTCTTTCCTTGACTTATATCCAAGGTGGCGTGTGGCATGAATTCCCCCGTCTATGGTCAGGTCTGAGGGCTTATACGGATGTGTGGTTCACCCCCATCCCGTCATTTACTCTTGAAGAGCCTCCCCACCTACCATCCTGGCAGGTAATTCATTCCAGGGTCAGAGAGTGAGCTTTTGTTTTTGAGCAAGTAAAAACCAGTACAGTGCTGGTTCGGTGGAAGTTAACGCAACCATTCTTGGCCCCTTCCACCACCTCTTATTAGCCATTGTGGTCTCTTTCAGCACATCACCCTCCCAACAATCATGCAACACATATCCATAATATAATTTACATTCATCGACCTTTTATACAATGGTCCATCAAATCAAACATTCACATCTTTGAGTTTTCCATAGTTCTTGGCCAATATAGTTATTTTTACAGACTGGGAAAAATAGGGTGTTACAGGGGACCTGACTTCATTTTATTGTTGATAGTGGAAGACAAAAGAATCCCATATCAACAGAGGTCGTCAAATAGTTGGTATTGTTTACAACACCACACCCATAGACATACAACATCGGGTGGCTTCTCCAGGGACAATATCTTTGGTTCAGTCAGCAGTGTCGATTGTCATACGACATCTAACCTTTCCAGGATGAGGTATTATGTGATGTTTCCCCATTGGATGTATGTGATGTTCTTTTGGGACAACCATATATGTGGAAGCGCCATTCTATTTATGAGTCTTAAACCTGTAGTGTCATTGTTACTCTAGGGGGTCATCTCCACAAGCTACCAAAGGTAGTTATGCCTATTGTCCCACCTAAATAGTGTCTATAGATAGTATCTCATACTACGAAATTCAGCTTCTTCAGAATCTGTTCAAAAGGTGAATAGAAATACACTGCAACCACTGTAGCCTCAGTCCAAGAACCTTCTATCCAATAGAATCATGTCAAAAATATTGAATCAAAGTGCAAAGATTCATTTTGCACATATTCATCTCAACAGGTTCTCGACAACCTCCCACAAGCCAAGTAGTGCAACTTCTCCAACAAGGAAAACAAATCACCAAGGTTCAAATTCAGCAAGCACTTTCCCTTCTCCCCCGGGAACTCAACACAATGGAGACCATTTCTTCTTAAGAAGAGAGGATGGTTCCAGGTGGATATTGGTGGTCACCTAACTATTCAAACTGGCTCAAAACAGTTTTCTGACAACTTACTATTTTCAGCAATTTTTTATGATCAAGCACCTCTATGGTAACCAAAGGCTCTAATTGAAACCCCAAAATGAATCTACTCGTCGATATCTTTCCAACAATCAGAAAATTCTAATCTTAAAATTTTATAATTTTTTTATTTTAATAATTTTTAATTTTTTTAAAAAACAAAAATTTAAGATAAAAGAAATTGGATCAAGTAGAATTAAAATCAAACTTAAATGGGAGACCACATCCATTCTCTAGACTGATGGAAGCACTCCTCAAAGGAGAAGAGCATATAATGGAGGAGAGCATAGAAACCCCACCAATTAAAAGGGAAGTGAGAGAAGGCTACCCATGTTCCAATGTCAAAGACGGGGGAGACTATGGAAGTTTTTTACAGGGTAGTTTCATGCATGGTCTTTTATTTCTCAACCATTATAAAGAAAAAATTGGGTCAACTTCATTCATCGGTTTCAAACCTAATTGTTGGTAACTCACACGAAAATGGTTTTGGTGTGGGATTGATCTTTCCAAATAATGAAAGATGAAGGGGTATTTTTAAGGGAAAGATTTTTTTTTTAAATCCCAAAAGCATTTATTTTTGGCATACTAGGTTTTTGTGAATTTCTTAATTCCATATTGCCACTTGATGGAATATCTTAATTCCATATTTCTACTTCATGCTCATTGAAATTTAGATTCAATGAATGATAAGTAATAATTGACTGAATTTTTTACCTACTGGGTTTTTGTGAATATCCTAATTCCATATTGCTACTTCATGCTCATTGATTAGATTCAGTGAATGATAATTAGAATCTTTAGATCAATACTTGATTGAATTGAAATGAAAAGCATTTATTGTTGGCATAGTAGGTTTTTTGAATATCCTAGTTTGATATTGCTACTTCATGCTCACTGATTGATAACTCGAATCTTTAAATGAATACTTGACTGAATGGAAATCATAGAAGAAAAGTCAGTTCCACTAAATTCTGCTACTATAATTAAAACTAAGGAAAAGAAAAACAAGATTTTTTTTTTCAGAGAACGAAGGCTCTGAATAAGAAAGAGTGAGAGGTAGCAAGGAAATACCAGGTTGTATGGGCTCAGATCATGGAATCAAAGGTTCTGATCAGCGGCTCCGATTCTCTTTTCCGTGCTGAAATTTCAACACGGGCAATAATTCAGAATTACGGTTTTCATTCCCCTAAAAAGAAAAAACGAAATTTATATTTGCAGGTAATGAAGGCTCTATAAGCTCAGATTCTGGAATTGAGAGGTAGCAAGGAAATAGAAGGTTCTATAAGCTCAGATTCTGGAATTGAAGGTTATAATCAGTGGCTCTGATGCTCTTGTCCGTGCTGAAATCTCAACACTAGCAAGAAACCATTAAGAAAATAAAATAAAGTCTTGTAGCCACCATCACGTCCTTGTCTCCATCTGTTTCTCTGTTTGTGTCTATGGGGAATAACCAAACGATACATGCTTTTTTTTTTTGTTGGTGCAAGCGGGGATTAAACCATCATTACATGCTTGTTCGTGATATTATTGTTAAAGAAGTAAGTTAACTAGGGAACAAACAGACCTGCTTTTCAGGTAAAAAATAAGTCTGAATTCGATCAGATTGTTAAATGCAATCTTCAATCGTCTTGCCCACGCGTTGACAAAATCGAACCTGATCGACTGATCGAAGGATGGGATTTTAATCATATGCATTGCTTAGCAAAACCCATCTAGGAATTCAGACGCGGGGAGTGAGTAAATGAATACACCAGTTGGTCGATCGATCTGAAGGCTACTGAGATGCCAGGTGTGTACTAGTAATTCTATTTCAAAATTTCAGAGGTGAGAACGCACCATTGAAGATAGCAGGGTCGTAGTTGTTGAGGGCGGTCCCGGTGGATGCAAGTGCAACATAGTTAGAGGAAGCCCAACAAATTAACAGAGGCTACCACCTTAAAAAATAATTTGCCACAAGCAATTCAATTTCTTTTTAAGAGAGTTGCTGGTTAATTTATTTGGAAGATTGCTGGTATTTTATATTGTGCTTTCCAGATTTGTCAAATTCTTTAACAGATTCCTATTTAAATCCTATTTAAATGAATTAAATAAATTAGGCTGAAAAATTATGTTAATTGAAAATTTAAGTTGCAGATTTTAGAAGGGTGCAATGTTTGGTCAATTTCTTGTCCCCTTAGGGTCCGTTCAAAATCACCCCTTAGGGTCCGTTCAAATTCAATTGAAAATTTAAGTTGCAAATTTTATTGGAAAGGTGCAATGTTTGGTCAATTTTTTGTGGACAGGAAGCTAAACCAACAACTCCTTAGCCTATGTTCAAGATCAAAAGAAAGAGAAAATAAGACAAAGATTCCTTTAAGAATGTGTGTAGAAGATAATAGTATTCCCCATTTAAGAGAGTGCAAAATGTCCCAAGAAATATGAGAGGTACTTAAAAGTTTTTATGAAACTATTCATATAAATCTGGTATTGTTTTTAAAAAGCAAGCTTAATTCAATAAAAATGGAAAAAATAAAAATATTAGTAATTTTTTATCTAGAATTTAATAGCTGAAGTAAATTTGGTGATATTGGTGAGAAGATATCAAACATTGATTTGGGGTTACTATTATGTTGAATGGTATTTTAGATGAATATCAGGTATTTATCACCCATCTTGTCTCAAGAGATAAAGCACCTTCGTTCGAATATTGTCGGAACAGATAATGCACCACCTTCGTTTGAAGATTCTACAGGTATTATATTAAAATAAGAGGAATAGATGAAAAATATTAACAATAAGTTTTAGAGTTTAGATTCCGCGTTGATGGCCAAAACCACAAATCCATACAAAGGAAAGCCATGGGAAATGAAAGTTGTGGGCAAGTCTAATGTAAAAATACATCAATGCGATGCATCACCAAGGATAGATACATGTGTGAAGAAGAATAGTGCATCTTACTATTGTGTAAATTTAGGACATTATGCTAAAGATTGTAGGAAAAACTAGTTTCATGAGTCCAAATATAGAAGGGATGGAGATAATTTTGTTGATAGAGAAGCAACAGTAAGTGGTGATGATCCAGGTGGATATCAGTGGCCACCCACCTATTCCAATTGGCTCAAAACAGTTTTATAAAAACTTATTATTATTAGCAGTTTTTCAGTTCCTAAACTTTCGGGGCCATTTTGAGGGCCTAAAAAAACAATTTTCATGACCGAGCACCTCAATAATGGCCAAAGGCTCTGATTTAGCCTCAAAAAATGAATCTCCTCATCGATACCTTTCCAACAAGTTATCGTGTGCCCCAAACGAAGATCGTATGCCAGAGTTACGCCACACATAAGTTGATACACCAAACTACCCAAAATGAGGTCCACAAAACTGTTGGCTTTTCATCTTCTAGGGTTAGGGTTTTATATTTTCTTTATGTTAAAAATTCCTATGGAGCATCATTGTAACAATCATCTTCTTACAAATGCGAGTAGCCATCACATCTCTTCCCAGAGATAAGTTGCCACCATTCTAGCGAGTCTTTCACTTTGTATTTCTATAGTTTTGTACATTTCACTCATTAATAAAAATTATGTATTACTGTATATATGTTCCTCTTTTTATATATCCAATATATCTATGTTATATTATTGGCTCTCTTGCAATATCTCTATATATTTTTGTGTTGTATCTTCGTTCTCATTTTGTGCCTAAAATAATCTAGATCAGTGGTATCATAGCAGGCTACTCGTTTTTCAATGCATGTCCTTGACATGGTCTGAGTATAGAAAGTTGGGTCTTGAGCTTGACTCTCTTGAGGAAAATCACTCTCGCACACCTAAGAAACTCTCCATGGTGGAAGAAAAGAAAAATGATGAGCAGAAGATTCTATTAATCTATTTCTTCAATAAGCTCTCACGCGACAGAGCGACGAAATGATGCATAATTTTTCCCACATCCTTCAATGATTGTCGATAACAACAGTCACATCTTCATCAAGTGGCCACTTTGGAGACACCTCACCTTTCAAAATACAAGTTAATTTTGATATTCCCATATTTTAAGGACAAGTAGATGTGGATGCCTTAGAAATATGGTTAGATCTACTAGAAGATTATTTCTCTATTCATAATTTCTCCGAGAGGGAAAATATCACCTTCGCACTTGATCCAGATTTTATGAGAAGAATGAAATGACTATAGATTATTAACAGGTTCTTAACACAAAATAATAGAGATACATTAGAACTGGTTTTCTATTCAATAAGGAAACAAGATGAAACTATAAAATGCAGCATAAAACAAACTTGCTGAAATTGTGGTAGCTTATCTCTGAGAAAAGATGTGACGGTTGCGCTCATTCGCAAGAGGAACATCACAATGAGGCTCTGGAGACCTTTTTACAATAAATAGGAATTTCAAAAACCCTATACATTCAAAAACCTAACACTAGGAGATGAAGCACCAAAAGTCATGTGGGCCTCGGTTGGGTAAGTCAGTACATCAACATCTCGAGGTCGTAACTTTTGCATATGATCTCTGTTTGACGCCCTCAATACCTCGTTAGAAAGATCTATTCGATGACTACAACTTTTGTGTCAGAAACATTGAAATAAAATCCATGTTTCTCCCCATTTCCCCAAAAAACGTCATTTAGGGCCTCAAAATAGCTCTGAAAGTTCAGGACCCGAAAAAACTGCTAAAAATAGTAAATTACCAAAATTGCTAGAAACATGTTTTGAGCTAGCTGGAAAAGGTGTGTGGCCACCAATATCCACCTAGATCAATCCTCCCTCTTGAGGAAGAAATTGTAGCACACCTTTTCTGGCTACCAAGGTTTAAACGCTATTAAAAGAAGACTATAACACCACTTTATATATAACTCATACAGGTATTATAAATCCCATGCATTTAAACAAATAAACACATTCTACACAGAGTATTCATATGAGTTACTTCCATAACTGATAATCAATAACATTTTATATTAATTCATATATACAGTGGAAATCATGATAGCATAAGCAGCACAGTCCTGCAAAACATGATTAAGGCATAATCATATACTTATCTTTTAACAGTGGTAGATTCCACCAACCAAGTGTAGGCCTTCCACGAACCTCCCAGCCTTAGACCACACTGTTCATAAGCTCAACAGTGGGTCACCCCCGAGCTGGGACTAAACTCCACCCCAAGACAAGGAATACTAGGCTAGCTGAGGTTACATGGAAAATAACACATAACCACAAGGAAGGAATTCTCTCCCAGGAACCTCCTACACTCACTGCCCACAGACCCTCATTCTCCACATGCTTATTCCACCCTAGGAGAATACACCTTCTCTGTCTCCTAGACAGTCCTTCGGCTGCTAATCTCCCTTTCCTTGGGTTACAGGAACAGGCCGGACCAGAAGTCTCCGAGCTCTGTTGCAGCTACAGGGTTCCTTCCAGGAGTCCTCTCCTTCCTCCACGCACTCTCTCACCTAGAGAGAGTCGGCCACAGGCCAACAACCTATTCTACCAACCTCAATCACCTCTCTCACCTGGAGAGAGCGTTGTACCACTGGCCAACAAGACCCCACGCATTCCAGCACTGCGTGGTCACAACAACCCACGGGGAAAATAGACACGGGCTTTCCAACAGGTTCAACAATGGCAGGTCACTTCTTATTTCCCAGTCCACCAACACAGGATAGACTCACGCTCTAGTTGTCGGGGATGTGTGACAAACAATCCACGCAGGGGTCAATGTAGGTTCGAACTATTCAGACAGGGGATGTACTGGCTATTCTGGAACAAACACAGATACACACCTTTTCGGTTCAGAGGATGCACGAGGGTTTCTCTGCAGGAGCCAGACCAGTTCACCTTCTGGAAGTCCAAGGGTCAAATGGAGGAGGAGGAACCTTTCTCACGGCTCACCCTGTCCATTTATTCGCATGCGTCAGGGTTGACACTTGTCGCCCATGGAACTGCATGCGTCCCTCCAGCACGCATCGCCCTTGTACGTCCTCCCTTGCCAAAACTTAGGATAAAACACAAAATGCACATGTCTTTTTGGAATAATATTAAAATATTATTCCCAGGCTTAAGCCCCCTAAGCTTAGCCTCCAGGCTCAACACTTAGCCCCTTTTCCCACCTTCAGCCCCTAATTCCTTTCCCACCCTATGGATGCTTAGTCCTCCTTCACTCATTCATCGTGGTCGGTCTGCACATGGCAATGTTTATGTTTTATTAATTGTTTTGCATGATTACATATACAACAACAGGCTCCTGGGCTTCAACACTTCGGCTCCTTGGCCTAACAACACATAAGCCTTCATCTTATAAGAAATCGGCTCACCAGCCTATAAATCATAATTACAATTCCTTTCAGAACATGGTTTACTATGGGGCTCGGCCTTGGGGACACTACAATTCCCCTGCCCTTATTTTTGCACTATCCTCATACAACTTTACACAGTATCTGCAAGCTTTTCAAAAAAATGCGGGTACTCTGCCCGCAGAACATATGCATGCTCCCATGTCGCGTCCTCAGGACCGTACCAGGTCCACTGGACCCTTACAAGCTCCATAGCTCGATTCTAGAGTTGTTTTATTTTCCTGTCCGATATGTGCACAGGATGCACTTGCAGGACACTTTCTGGTTCCACCTAAATCATATTCCAATCGATTACATGATTAGCATCAGGTATATATATATATATATTTCTTAAGTAATGAAATATGAGACACCTTAGGTACAACCATGGATGCAGTAATGCATCCATATATGCAATGTATATGTATGTATATACAAACAAATTCAATAACATTAAAATTGTATACAACATACACAACATAGAATAAATAGAGAATTGTACTTATCTTTTGATTGAGAGACCTTCCACCCTGGAGCAGAGCTATTTCTCCATCGGGCAATGGTTTCCCAAGATAACCATGGTCCACAATCCTTATCCACATGGCCTAGTCCAAGGTACCAGACCTCAGCAGCACTCCAACAATTCAAACCTCGGCAGTACTCCAACCAACGGTCTCTCATTTCCCACATGCCTATCCACCCGAGAGTATACACCTTCACAAGCACAGTCCATCCGTGCTACACCTCCCTTCCTTGGTCTTGGAAACAGGCCAGACCGGAAGTCTTAGAGCACTGTGGCTCTAGGAGTTCCAACTGCCCTCAAAGGTTTCCAAGAAGCATCTTCCCGAGATACTCTTTGTAGCCAACATTTTAACTTTTATCAACATCATCTCATCTGCATCAACCACATGCAGTTA
>JZKD02S1673063.1:224208-263172 GCA_000966675.3 Picea glauca | reverse complement strand
GTTCATTATTTCAATTTTCTGAACATAAAATTTTATGTAGTCTCCATTCTTGTGACTACCTGGCTTGTAACTTTCCTGTTGCAGTGTTTAACAATTCCTAAAATGTTCTCAATTTGAGGGGTTAGCAACATTTCAGCCATCCACATAATTATTTCCATGCAATAATATATATGCATGTACTTACCAAACATATTCAACCATTGCACTTAGTATGCAATTATATCACTTATTATGCATGAGTGTGATTCTCAATGAATTCTTATTCAGTGCACCTTGCATTGAATTACATAATGCTCTCCACCTCATTCATGTATCTCACCATCCATGGGTTGGAATTCTGGCCAACGTGTTGCCACATTCTCCATACACTTCCTATTATCTTTCCAATTAATTGGATGCCTTCCTTTCTGACCTGAACACTACACCAAGAATATAATTTTGCGGTATTCCTTAGTGTTAGAAAAAAGGATGCAGCCCAAGTTTATTCAAAAGTAGGAAACTTCTGGTACCTGGTGTGGCTCAAAATATTTCCATATATGTACCTTGCCATATCCAACCATGTCCTAGTCTCATACATGACTAGCTTTCTTGCATTCAATCTTGTAACAAGTTCTTATCTTTTAATTCTTTGGTTATCACCCCATAACCAAATTAACATGACATTCTACTATGTCGATGTGTGCATTCAGAAGATAAAAATCTCTAAATTAACATAGGCCTACAGCCTTTACCACATCTGGTGGTATGCATTCAAATAATATAATCATGTGATTTAATAACATAGCTCTGCCTGAGAAAATTCTTACCATAATTTCCTTTCAACAATTATGCAAAAGAGTGATAAAACTCATACCTGCATGACTGTCGTTAAAATTATACTACCTGAATATCTGATAGTAGTAGAAGCTTTCATGCTTCTTTTATCAGACTTATAACCATCTCTTAAGCTCTCTATTGCTTCCTTCATGAGGTAGAAAAATTACCAACAACACCTGTGACATGCAAGCATTCTTTCCTTGGGCTAGCCAAACAAGCCATAACATACTTACTACCACAAATTGCAACAACTTCTTTCTCCGTATGACCCTTTTTCTTGCGGATCCCAGAAGCATTCAATTCTTCCAGGATTCCTACAAGTTTCACCTTCATGGCCACTGGCTATGACCACGCGCCTATCCAAAAAGGCATTTTAGGATTTCGCATATCGGTTGTTTCAATATGAGTCACCCTCGACTCTATCTATCCCCAAAATCTGAAACAAGAGTCTAGCGCGTCCTAGCTCTTCCTTTAACTTCCACCGGTGTGACCTCTAGCGAAATTCGAGGATTATCTCTCCTCCTTTCTCCCGAGGTCTGAACTCCTGAACCCCTGTTGCCTCAGATCAAAGGTCCACATATTTCTGGGTTCGACGGTCCCGGTCAATTCCTCGTGAATCAACAATTCGCGTTTCGGGGTTTCAAAAAACAGTTTCCCCTACTTTTACTCTAGTCTCTAGTTTTCTGAAATCTACGTGAGTCAGATCCAACACCTCAAAGCTCCTCGTAATCCAACGGTGTGGATCCTTTTTCTCATGAATCAAGACTTCACGGTTCGCGAAATTAGAAAGCAGTTCTCTTCCCTCTTTCAACTTCCGTCTTCATGAAATTCAAGTGTGTCAGATCAATGACTAACACTCACTGTGATTCAATGGTCTAGATCTTTCCTCGCGAATCGTAAGTTTGCGTTTCAGGATTTTTGAGAACAACTTCCTCTATTCTCCCAAGTTTCGATTCTCTAAATTCCTGATGAAAGGAATCAACGGTTCGGTCTTCCCTGAGATCGAAGGTTCAATACCTCCCGTGAGACTTCGAGTACTGAATAAATCTTAGCATTATCTTCCTCACATTTGGCTGGATCCGACAGCTCACGGGTTTTTTTCACTTCTTCCTAGAAGCAATGCACCTTCCGATTCTATCCTCGTTAATCTCTTTTCGCGATTCGGGACTTGGAGTGACCAACAATTTGGCCTGCGCTCCAAGTTCACGATCCCTAAATTTACGAAATGATCCAATGGTTCAAACCAACCACGATCAACGACCCACTTTATTCTAGATACTAGAGTGGCGAGTTTCTCCATCCACTAACCACCTTCCAACTTCTGGCTATCTTACAGTTCCCTGCGATTTCGCGAGTTCTCCACATAGAATTATGACCGTTCGTTCAAATTCTAAATGACTTCTTTCCAAATATCTTGGCATCGATTCTTCTAGAATTGACTTCCTCCCTAACTTGAAGGATTTCGAATAATTCGAAGGTTTTGATGGTGTTTTCCCTTCCGAGCTTCGGTTACTGAAATTTTAACTTCACCTTACCGCGCACTTGCGCTCGACGTGTGAACTTGCTATGTTTCTCTCAGAGATTTTAACTTAATCAGTCTCAAAGGGACTTGACCCTTCAGTGTTTTCCAAAAGCCTTTCTGGTGTCCTCCTGGCACCCTCTACGCTCATCTCCTGGAGTCTTTCGAACTTAAAACAACTTCCCTCTATAAGCACTCCTTGCACTGGATATGCACACTCTTCATACCAAAAGTTCCACACTATCTCTTCTGAGCTTCATTTTCTGAACTGGAAGAATTATGTGTCTCTTCCATTTCTTTGCACTTTGTGGCAATTCAAATCAGTTTGAGCACTGTCAACCTTCTGCAATACAAATGCGCAGATGATTATAATTTGTCAGGCCTTTGTTTCTTGACAATTCCTCATATTTCATAACAATCGATGTTAAGAAAATGTTTCAATTTCACGACTTTTCCGAGCTCTGCTCGGCTCTGCAATTTTTGGGTTTTTGAAACTTTCGTTTTCAACATTTCAGGATTTTCGGCACCAGGGAGTTCATTTGCAGTGACTCCCAACCTTTTATCATTTGAATTCCCAAATTCCGAAAATTTCGTTTCCTTATTCCCCGGGCCCACAACATAGTTGTCGTCCTTAAAATCCGCTACGATTCTTCTATCTTCAGAAATTTCGAAACTTTCGAACTTCGGGTTTCGGGGTTTCGGTCCACGAGGATTTTAGACCTGCTTTCCTTCCCAACCCCCGGCTTCCAAAATTCCGATATACTTTACCCTCCGGACCCACATAGAACAATGGTCACCCACAACCACGGTGGCACATGGCATGTTCATGAGGGTCCACGTTGCTTTTAACGACGTCATCGGGTCCCACCACTCTCACTTTTCTTCTCAACCCACTGGTACGTGGTACACCTCCATGTGTCCATGTCCATTCATAGTAAAATCTAATGGTCAGATACTTCTCAGATCTACGACACAAATCCTTTCGACGTTTCGGGGTTTCGGGTGGAGAAATTTCGTGCATCCACACATCTTGAACTTCCATTTGCCGAAATCCCGAAATCACTATCTACTAACCTACCTGATCCTACAGTCAAGTTCTTCTCCCCACCATCTACGGTGTAGATTGTTTTCAGGATTTTGGGGTTTCGGGTTTTTTGGAGGTGCTCACCTCTTCTCACCTCCCATCTCCCAAAACGTCGATTTCTTCCTGGGCAATTAACGGTCCCGATCTCTCTTAGATCGACATTTATGATCCAATCATGAATTTGCATTTCATGAATTCTCACGAACTCACCCGTTGACTATTTTCAAGTTACGAGTCAGCGAAAGGCTGATCGCTCTCCACGCATTCTTTTTGATGGACAGTCCTGACTAACTCGAGATTTCGCGTATCACGATTTCCACACTCATGTGCAATTCCAAAGGGCTTAAACCTCGTGCACACTTTCTATATCTAACGGTCATGAGGGCTCACCTTTATATATAACTTATACAGGTATTATAAATCCCATGCATTTAAACAAATAAACACATTCTACACAGAGTATTCATATGAGTTACTGCAATAACTAATAATCAATAGAATTTCATACTAATTCATATACACAGCGAAAATCATGATAGCATAAGCAACATAGTCCTGCAAAACATGATTAAGGCATAATCAGATACTTATCTTTTAACAGTGGTATATTCCACCAACCAAGTGCAGGCCTTCCATGAACCTCCCAGCCTTAAACCATACTGCTCATCAGCTCAGCAGTGGGTCACCCCGGAGCTGGGACTAAGCTCCACCCCAAGACAAGGAATACTAGGCTAGCTGAGGTTACAGGGAAAACAACACACAACCACAAGGAAGTAATTCTCTCCCAGGAACCTCCCACGCTCACTACCCACAGACCCCCATTCCCCACATGCCTGTTCCACCCTAGGAGAATACACCTTCTCTGTCTCCTGGATAGTCCTTCAGTTGCTAATCTCCCTTGCCTTGGGTTATAGGAACAGGCCAAACCAGAAGTCTCCAGGCTCTGTGGCAGCTACAGGGTTCCTTCCAGGAGTCCTCTCCTTCCTTCGTGCACTCTCTCACCTGGAGAGAGTTTCCCACAGGACAACAACCTGTTCTACCAACCTCAATCACCTCTCTCACCTGGAGAGAGCGTTGTACCACTGGCCAACAAGACCCCACGCAGTCCAGCACTGCGTGGTCACAACAACCCACGAGGAAAATAGACACGGGCTTTCCAACAGGTTCAACAATGGCAGGTCACTTCTTATTTCCCAGTCCGCCAACACAGGATAGACTCACGCTCTGGTTGTCGGGGATGCGTGACAAACAATCCATGCAGGGGTCAATGTAGGTTCAAATTTTTCAGACAGGGGATGTACCGTCTATTCTGGAACAAACATAGATACGTGCCTTTTTGGTTCAGAGGATGCACGAGGGTTTCTTTGCAGGAGCCAAACCAGTTCACCTTTTGGCAGTCCGAGGGTCGAATGGAGGAGGAGGAACCTTTTTCACGGCTCACCCTGGTCGTTTATTCGCATGTGTCAAGGTTGACACTTGTCACCCATGGAATTGCATGCGTTCCACTAGCACGCATCACCCTTGTACGTCCTCCCTTGCCAAAACTTAGGATAAAACACAAAATGCACATGTATTTTTGGAATAATATTAAAATATTATTCCCAGGCTTAAGCCCCCTAGGCTTAGCCTCCAGGCTCAACACTTAGCCCCTTTTCCCACATTCAGCCCCTAATTCCTTGCCCACCCTATGGATTCTTAGTCCCCCTTCACTCATTCATCGTGGTCGGTCTGCACATGGCGGTGTTTATGTTTTATTAATTGTTCTTCATGATTACATATACAACAACAGGCTCCTGGCCTTCAACACTTAGGCTCCTTGCCCTAACAACACATAAGCTTCCAGCTTATAAGAACTCGACTCACCAGCCTATAAATCATAATTACAATTCCTTTCAGAACATGGTTTACTATGGGGCTCAACCTTGGGGACACTACAGAAATGGTCTCCATTGCATTGAATTCCCCCATCAGATGAAGAAATTTATGCTAAAATTGGCCCCGGGTGAGCCACTTGCCTTGGTACAGGAGTTGTCATGCTTTGACGACTCGATAAAGTTGGATCCTTTGCTGTCGAGTTCCCTTCATCTGTGTGTCCACAATATGATCACTAGATACCTGTTGTATGTAGTCGGGGTTGAGATCTATTGATGTGAGTTGTTCTGCTACTTTTGAGGTGTGCAATAATGGTGGGAAATAAGGGCAAAGGAGATCCACGTTGAACACTAGGTGCAAGCCAAGGAAAGGAGGAATGTTGAGCTCAAAATAATTATTCCCCAAGGCCTTGGTGATGGTGTACGACCCATAACGGAGTGGGAGAATCTTTGGATGGGGTCTTGTAAGACGTTCTTTCTGCAAGTGAAAGAAAACGTTGTCACCCACCTGAAGGTCTTGGTTGTAGCTATGTTGTAGATAGGGAAGGTTCTCATCCCATGTGTGAGGGTTCTTGGAATTATACATGTGAAGGATATGCACAATCATTTAATTTACGACCTCGATTTGGCATTCTGTCTGGGAGTGGAAGGCCGTGGATTTGGTGAGCTTGGCGTCCAACAGTGACCAGAGGCTTGACCAAAATTTGATGATAAATCAATTGTCTGGATATGAGACAATGGTTTGTGGAATTACAAAATGTACCCAGACTCATTCAAAGAAGAGCTTGGCAATGGCCTCTGTTGTGATTCTCTTCTTGTAGGAAACTAGAATCATCATCTTAGAAAAGCGATCAACCACAAAAACACAATTATTTCCCCTCTTGGTGGATGGGAGGCCCGACATGTAGTCCATCGAGATCGATTCCCATGGCTTGTCAGTAGTAGGAAGAGGGGTTTACATGCCCTATTTATTTTTGGTCGGTTTGGCAATAGTGGAAGAAGTGTGGGACCTGATATACTTGTTGACCTCCTGTCGAAGTTTCACCCAGTAGAAATGTTTATGTAGCATCACCATTATCTTTTCAACGCCGAAGTGTTCTTCCACCCGAATGTAGTGGGATTCCCAGATAATCTTCGCTCTCTCACTTGATGGAACACAAATATTCCCTAGATGACACAACAACCCATCCTGGAGATGAAAATTATTGACAACTGTGTTTACCCAACATTTGGTAGGTGGTGGTGAAGTTTGGGTGTATCTCATAGAGTTGGGTCCATCCATAGGTCTCATGGCCACAAGAGTCTAGCACCGTGGTGAGTGTCACGACTAGAGGTCTACTGAGGAAATCAAAAACGCAGTTGGTGATTCCTATTTTATACTTGATGTTGAGGTGGAATTGCTACAAGTATGTGGACCACTTTTGATGGTGGTCATTCTACAATTTTCCTTGTGTCTGTATGAATTGCATTGGCTTATGATCAGTGTGTATGATTTTCTCCTTCCCAAGAATGTAATGTCTCCACTGGTGGTAGTCTTACACAATGGAGTGCATTTCATTTTCGTAAGTAGGGTACTTACGGAAAACATCTAATAGTGTCTCATTATGATAGGCCACGGGGTGGCCATGCTAAGTGAGAATGATGCCCACAACATAGTCTGAAGCATCTTTCTCGATCTCAAAGGGTTGTTGCAGGTCTAGTAGTGAAAGTAATGGGGTTGAGCACAAGCTCTGCTTCAAATCATCAAACGTTTGTTATTGGGATCAACCCCATGAAAATTGCTCCTTACCACCAACCCTAATTATTTGTCTAAGGGCCCATGCAATATCGGAGATTACAAACATGAACTTGTGGTAGAAATTGGAAAGGCCCAAGAAGCTCTGAAGCTCAGTGAGTGTGATTGGGGTTGGCCAGTAACAAATGACTTGGATCTTGTTTGCATCCACATGTACACCGTGTTGATCAACGATGTAGCCCAGGTCATGGACCCTGTCCATGCCGAAGGACCATTTTTCCAAGTTGGTGTATACTTGTGTTGCCACAGGGTGTGCAGAACCTGTTGAATATGTTGAAAGTGTTCGACCCAAGTCTTGTTGTAAATGAGAATGTCATCCAGATACACCACTACAAAAGTATTGGTGAATGGTCACAGGATATCGTCCATCATCCTCATGAAAGTGGTTGGAGCATTTTCCAAACCAAAGGGCATGACCAACCATTCAAAAAGGCCTTCCTTTGACTTGAAGGAAGTCTTCCATACATCTGTGTGTTCTATCGAGACTTGGTGGTAGTCAGACTTAAGATCAATCTTACTGAAGTATTTTTCCCCCGTGGGTTGATCAAGGAGTTCGTCGATTCAGGGAATCGGGTACCGGTTTCTGACTGTGATTTTATTCAGAGCCTGGTAATCAATGCAGAGTTCTCAGGTTCCATATTTCTTATGTACCAACATGATTGGGCTCCCACAAGGTGATGAGATGGGACAGATGTGCCCCTTGTGGAGTAGTTCTTGGATCTGTCTCTTGATATCCTCTTTCTCTAACAGAGAGTGACGATAGACTCGCCCATTGGGAAGTGGTGCACCATAGGTCAGATTGATGGGGTGCTTGACGTGTCAGTGCAGAGGTACCTCGGTAGGTTAGGAGAAGATATCTGAGTATTCTTCCACAACCTTATCTAGTTGCTTCTGCTATGTGCAGAGTTTAGTTGCAGAGACCCGAGATGTGGCTGTGATATTTCACTCATTCTGAGAGTAAATCAAGAAGAAGAAAAACTTCCCCATCTGAGAGTTGACATTCCTGCATTGCTTAGCAGAGATCAAGAAAATAGCACTAGGTGGGACTACCTCAGGTATCTTGTACAATTTCTTGTCCAAAGTAATAATAACATTATGAGCCCTAGACTCATATACAACAAGACATTTCCATAATTAAGGTTGGCCCAAACGAACATCACAAAATTTGAGAGGAGAAACATCACACAATACCTCGTCTTTGAAGGGCTTGATGTCGTATGACATTCGACACTATTGGTTGATGTGGAGATCACTTCCTTGGAGGAACCATCTAATGGTGTAGGGTTGTGGGTGCGACATTGTCGGCAGGGCCAGCCGCTTGATGAACTATGCTGATACGAGGTTCTTTTGGATACTTCTATCAATGATGAACTGCAATGGGTTTCCTTTTACCCACATATGTGAATAGAGGACGCGTTCTCCTTATTTTGGCTCATCTAGTTCACTAGGATGCCGAGTGGTAGAAACAGTGGCACTGGGTTCCACGTTAATGATCTGTCTTCCCCTTTCTGGTTCTGACTCAAATTCAGAACCTACCTCTGATTCAGAGGCTTTCACTTCAACCACCAATGACAGCTTTGAGCGGCAGTCAACAGTGTTATGCCAAGGGATCTTATGGAAGTCGCACCACTTCCCGGTATATTTCTTTGTCTTTTTGGTGTCCTTCTTTTCTTACGGCTTGGATTGGTTGTCCTAACACTATCCATCTTTTCTCTATCCTTTTTTCTGTGGGTTGGGGATGCCCTTTCCTGGATTTTTCTATGAGGGGTTCCCAGGCCCAAATTGCCGTGTCTTTTGTTTGAGCATCTGCTCGATTTTGACAACATATTAGTAGGTCGCGCCCAAGGATAAGATGTCCAGAAATACCATTTCGGTCTGGATGTATCTATGCAAAGCACCTCGATACTTGAGCACTAGATGTCTCTCTAAATATTTGATACCCAACTTGGTGCGCAAGGTATGGAAGATATTTGTGAAATATGACACTGCTTGGTCTCTTTCTTTCTGCAATGTGGTCCATTTGGAATACATGTCGTCATACCTTTCAACAGGGTATTATTTTTCCTTAATAGCATCCCTGAAGGACTCCCAGGTGGTTGTGACTATAAATAATGAGGTTTCATCTGTTTCATTTTGCTCACAGAAATTTTCCCACCAATCTTTGACATGGTGAATGACTTTGAGGAGTGCAAATATAATGTCCCTGGCCATCAACCCCACTATTGGGCAACACTAATACATGGAAAATTCATATACATATATATATATATAACATGCATATTAAATCAAATTAATGCATTTAACATAGAATTACTGCCATCATACAAACATAAATGGAATTAACAATAAATATCATTGCAACGAAATACATGATAATATTACAAGCATTACAGACATGCATTTTAACTGAAATTAAACACATGATGATACTTATCTTTGAAACTGTAGTAACTCCACCAACTATGTGCAGACCTTCCATGAACCTCCCTTCCTTAGAACACACTGTTCATCATGCTCAACAGTGGGTCACCTCGGAGCTGGGACTAAGATCCACCCCGAGCAAGGGCATCCTAGACTAGGCTAAGGTTACAGGAAAAATGCACAGAGCAACCGGAAGGATTCTCTCCAGGAGCCTTCTTACGCCCACTACTCATGGACTATCATTCTCCACATGCTTGTTCCACCCGAGAGTATACACCTTCACAAGAACAGTCCCTCTATGCTTCACCTCCCTATCTAGGTCTCGGCAACAGTCCAGATCATGAATTCTCGGAGATCTATAGTTGGTGTTGGACTCTCTCTAGGAGAAAACCAATTCCTAACAAACTCTGTCACCTGGACAGAGCTACTCATAGGCTTGACAAACCGCATATTCAACCATGGGCCTGACAATCCTCTTCTTCAACCATTTTCAACCCATTTCCTGCAAGGTGAGGATAACAACAATGCAATTCCATTCAAGAAAAATAGAAGGCAACAACCAAAAGATAGTTTGGGTAGGGACTTGGATCTACAAGGGTGGATAGGCTGGGCTCACAGGATACACAAGTGACATGACTCAATCCACAGGTTTTCCACTGGTTTCAAGGTGTGTGATAAGGAATCAACACAGAGGTCGAACACAAAATCAAATGGTTCAAACAATGAATACGTCAGCTTCTCAGGAAAACATTATGTTTTTATAGTTTCAGAGCTTCCTGAGGGTATGCAGAGATCAGACGTAGACCCACAGCAGGACAAACAATGCATGCCCGAATGGATAATGAACCCCCATCACGACTCAATTCTTGGGTTAAATTGCATGTGCCTAGGCCGACACATGTCACCCATGAAGCTGCATGCACTCCATCAAGTATGTATTCTCTTTTTTTAGGAACTTAGGATAAAAACATACCTTTCACACCACTTTGGAATAATAATAAATTTTTATTCAAGGACTTAAGCCCATAAGCTTAGCCCCTCTTTCCAACCTTTCTTCCCTCTTTCCCTTACACACCCTGTGGAATCTTAGTCCCCCATCACTCTTTCTTCGTGTTCAGTCTGCACGCAGCAATGTTTAATCTTTATTAATGTTCTTCATAATTACATATACAAAAATAGGCTCCTGGCCTATAAGACTTAGGCTCTTCGGCCTAATAAACACATAAGCCCACCATATTATCAATACTCAGGATCACCAGTCTACAAAACATGATTATAATTCATAAACATGATTAAAATTCATAATATAACTGGGGCATGTCCTAGGGGTTTTACAATCCCCTCCCCTTATTTTTGCACTATCCTCAGTGCAACTCTTTACACAACATCAACAAGATTTTCAAAATCTTCAAAAAGATGTGGGTATTGTGCCCGCATAGCATCTTCTTGCTCCCATGTCACATCCTCAGGATCGTACCAGGTCCACTGGAACTTTACAAGCCCTATGGCTCGATTCCAGAGCTATTTTCTTTTCTGCTCCAATATGCATACATGATGTACTTGTAGGACACCTTCTTGCTCCAACTGAATCAATTTCCAATCGATTACATGATTAGCATCAGGTATATATTTCTTAAGCAATGAAACATGAAACAAATTATGTACAGTCATGGATGTAGGTAATGCAAGCATATATGCAACTGGCCCAATCATTTCTAGGATTTCAAATGGCCCACAAAATCTGCTTGCCAAATTGGCGCAGTTTCCTATCTTCAGGGAAATTCTATTGGCTTTCACTTTCAGGAAAACATGATCTCCCACTTTAAACTCTTTGTGGGTTCTTTTTTTATCAGCATAACTTTTCTTCCTATCTTGGGTAGCCTTTAAATTCTGCTTAATTTTCGGCATTTTCTCTTCCATTTCCTTGAGAAACTTTGGCCCAACTACTTCTCTATCAGCTGGATTATCGCAGCTTACTTGAGTATTTCACTTTATTCCATAAAGTGTTTCAAATGGGCTCATCTTCAATGATGCTTGATACCCATTATTGTAAGCAAATTCTACCAAATTTAGGTAGTCTTCCCATTTCGATGGTTTGTCCATCACATACATCTTTAGCATGTTTTCTATTACTCTATTCACCCTCTATGTCTGTCCATCAGACCCAGGATTATAGGTTGTGATAAAGTTTAGATTTGTTCTGAATCCTTTGAGAAACCCCTTCCAGAATTTGGAGGTAAATTTTGGTTCCCTTTTAGACACAATTGTCTTGGGAATACCATGCAATCGTGATATTTCCCTCATAAAAATATCAGCAACATTTGTTTCCTTGTGAGTAGTCTTTAACGAAATGAAATGAGCATCTTTTGTAAGCTTGTCCACCACCACCATGATTGAATAATGTTGCTTGTCGTTTTTGGGCAATCCTATAACGAAATCCATTGTCACTACTTCCCACTTCCACTCAAGAATGGGTAAAGGCTGCAACAACCCTGTTGGGTGCCTGTGCTCAACTTTAACCTTCTAACACTCCATACATATAGCAATGTATTCAACAATCCCTTTCTTCACACCTGGCCAAAAGTAATGGTTCTTGACTGTTGTCACAATTTTCTGATATTCAGGTTGCCCAACATAAGGCACATTGTACATTTCATTCAAAATCATAAGTTTTAAGTTCTAAACATTAGGTACATAAATTATGTTATTGTATAGAAGTGTTCCATCGGTTTCCAATTTATAATTCTCCACTTTTTGTGCCATCTTACCTTGTTGTACCTTTGCTACCAAATCCTTGTACTACAAATCTGTATTTGTAGCCTCCAAAATTATGATTTTAATATCAGTTTGGTACATGTTAATGGTTGTATCATGTAATTCATGCACTCTCCTATTGAGTGCATCAACCACTTTATTCTCCTTCTCTTTGATATGCTTGATATCAAAATCGTACTCACAGAGAAACTCCAACCACCTACTCTGTCTAGCGTTCAAGGTTGGTTGATTAATAAAATATTTCAAACCATTATGGTCTATTCTCAGTTGGAACCTCCTTCACATGAGGTAATGCCTCCATTTATTTAGATCATGAACGATGGCTGCGAACTCTAAATCATGAGTTCCATAGTTCCTTTTGTGCTCTTTCAACTTTCTGGATTCATTACAAATTACGAATCCATTCTGACTGAGGACTCCTCCAAGTCCTTCTTTGCATGCATCTGTATACACTACAAAGTCTTCATTCAGATATGAAATCCTTAGGATTGGAGCACTGGTTAATAGTTGCTTCAACTGTTGGAAGCTTCTCTCACAATCTATTTTCCACTGAAACTTATTATCCTTCCTTCGCAAGGAAGTGATAGGGTGAGCTATCCTCGAGAACCCTTTGATAAACCTTTTGTAATAACCAGATAGAACTATAAAGGATATGAATTATGTCACATTCTTTGGCACTGACCATTCTTTGATGGCCTCAATCTTCTCAGGATCTACAACTATCCCATCCTTCAAAGTAATATGCCCCAAGTAATGGATCTTTTCCTGATAAAAAGAGCACTTGCTCAACTTCGAGAAAAGTTGGTTCTCTCTTAGCACCCGCAACACCATACTCAAATGTAATTCATGCTATTTCTCTGACTTGGAATACACTAGAATGTCATCCAGGAAGACTATGACAAACTTGTCTAGATAGTCCCTCAATACACCATTCATTAGGCACATGAAAACAGAGGGTGCATTTGCCAACCCAAAAGGCACCATTGTGAATTTGTAATGGCCATACCTTGTTATGAAGGTGGTCTTTTTGATGTATTCATCCTTTATCCTTACCTGGTGATATCCTGACCTAAGATTTATCTTTGAAAATATATTTGCATCCTTCAACTGATTGAAGAGGTCATCAATCCTCGGCAAAGGATATTTGTTATTTACAGTTACTTTGTTCAATTTTCTGAAATCGATACATAATATCAACATGCCATCCTTCTTCTTCATGAACATGACACACTTGGGAATATATACCCCTTCATCAGAATCTCTTCAAGCTGCGACTGCAACTCTTTCAACTCTGGTGTACTCATTCTGTAAGGATCTTTTGACACTTGAGCTGCTCCAGGCATCATGTTTATAGAGAAATCAATATCTCTCTTCGGGGGTAGTCCGGGTACCTCTTCAAATAAATCTTCAAACTCCTTTACTACTACATGATATCCAATATTCGACACCTTATCCTTAGGTGTTTCCTCCACATGGGCTGCAAATAATTGAAAACCTTTTTTGTAGCATTTCTTAAACTGCATTGCTGAGATTTCTCTGATAGCAACAACTCTAGGAATTCCTTGGATTGTTCTCAGATTTCCTTCCTCATCCAGGAAAGTGAATGCCTTGTTACGAAATTCAAATATGGCATGGTGTTGGTCCAACCACTCCATCCCAATTAGATAGTCATAAGAACCTAAAGGCAGAAAATTCAATTCATCCTTTGTGCTCGGTCCATTCATATCCACTGGATATGACTTAACTAACTTAGTGAATTTTCTCTTGGTTCCTGTAGCTAGCTGCATTAACCAATAATTTTCATGTTTGCTTCTTGACAATTTCAAACTTTTCACCACTTTAGGATCTATATAACTATGGCTAGCCCCTGAATCAATTAAAATAGTAAAGGCATGGTTGTTGATCATACCTCCCACTTCAATCACGTGTGATTGAAATTCCACTTGATTGTTGTCCATGGATGCGTAGATCCTTGGCATTCTACTGCCCATGTCCTCCATTGTTTCAGCGTGTTGAACATTATGGACAACTCTCACTTTGCCATTTTTTTGGGGACAATCTTTGTACTTGTGGTTTCCCTGATAGCCCCAACATTGAATGGGTGTCTGCCTTGTCCTTTGTCCCCCTAAGTCAGCCCTTCTCGACTCTCTAAATGATGACTATCCTTGAGGACAGTTTTTGAAAAAGGGAGGTTTCTTTCCCTTCTTCCTCTGCTCTTTCTTGAACTTCTTCTGGTCATCCCAAGCCTTCCGAAAGGTAGGATTTTCTATTTGTTGTTCATATAGGCATTTCGCTCTTCTTATCGTTTCTTCCATAGTCTTAGGGCTATTATACTGAATCTTGTCCCAAATGGAAGGTGGCAGTCCACTCAAATACCTTTGAATATTGATAGTCTCATCCTTGATGAACGAAACATACTTCAGTAATTCCAAAAACCTTCATCTGTATTCATCAATGGTCATGCTACCGCGATTGAGTTCAAATAACTCTTTCATTTTTCTTTCATAATATCTCTTAGTTAAGTATTTCTTCTCGAAATATTTCTTGAATTATTTCCAGGTGATATCTTTCTCTCTAATGTGTTGCACCTGCACAAGTTTATCCCACCATATGGATGCTTTTCCTTTCCGTTGATACATCGCAATTATTCCTTCTGCATGAGAGGAATAATTTTGTAGTTGGAAGTATTTCTTCATACAAAGCAACCATGTCTCGACATATTCCTCCTTATTATGTTCTCCATCAAACGTAGGAGGCTTAATCTTGTTCATTTCTCCCTTCAGTTCATCCACTCCAAATATCTTGTGCTTTCTGGTAGGAGATGGGCTTGAACTACTATGTTCCCTCCTCTTGGAGTGACCTTGGAAGCGATGATGATGTCTATCGACACACCTTGATATTCTTCCCTCATAATTTTGGTGAATCCCTATTTTGCTCGAGTCTCTCTCCTTGTCCAACTTCTTTTCTATTCTCTCCAGACTCTTCCTCAACTTTAAGTTGAATTCTCCCTATTGGTCCTTAGCTTTCATGATCTTTCTACTATCTCCTTGGTGAGTTTGGGCATCTTTCTACAATCCTTCAATGATTTTCATCATATGCCCTTCCTTATATATTTCTTCTCCATGCCCATTGGAGTTTGACCCTTCAACTCCCAAATGAACATCCATTCCTTTTGGTTCATTATTTGAACTGGAAGCATTCTGTGTCTCCTCCATTTCTTGCACTCAGTGAAAACTCTATTCAGTTTTGGAACTCGTTAAACTTCTACAACACAATGTGTAGACAACCGAAATTTGTCAGGTCCTCATTCCTTAACAAATCCCACAATGTTCATAAACAAATCTGATTCAAGAAAATGTTCAGTTTTCATTCTCTATGATTCTCGTTCAATCAAGAATCCCCACAGATTTCTTCTTTCAAAGCTCTACTCTACTAAGTTTTTGGGCACTATCCCCTTTCTCTCAGTTCCCCAACCCATACAACCATGGGTCGTGACCAAGCGCTAGATCAATAAGTGCACACTTGGGCCTCCGACCTCCAACTTCAGAATATTTCCAAGAATAACACCACAGTCACTTGGAGTTTTCAGTTACCAAAATCTCGCAGTAGGGTGGATCAACGATCCAAGTCTACCCAACATCGTATGACTGACACTCATTGTGGAACCTCAGGTGCCTGAGTTCTGGGACTTTGAGACTTCAGAAGATTTCACATCCGCACACCCCAAACCAATAATCTTTGAACACTTACATGACACTTTGTTGATGTCATTATGTCACATCACTTACGCTTTTCCAAATTGTGGGGGCATGCAACATTGATTTGGAGTAACCCGCCTTTCATCCCGCAATTCTCCTGACACTGACACGTAAGCCCTCAATGAAACCACAGTTTGGATTGCGGGACCGCCTTGGAGAATTAGCTTCCATGTAACTTGGGTCCCCACAATGTCTCCTGGCCATTGATCTTGATGTATCCTGATCAATGCCACTATAGGTCCTCTGACCCTTAACTTTGTTACGTAACTTTGGGTCCCACTCACCATGCTCACACAGGATGCCACATGGTGGAATACTAGAGATTGATACGTGGCCATTCAAATGGGTGACACTCATCACGTTCCAAATGCCATCTCAACATTCCACGAGTTCTAAACCCACTAACACATGGCACACATCGTATGTGTCCACATCACCTCTAGGTGACATCATCATGACTCACCACTTCGGCTTTTCAGGCTTTGGGAGTTTCAACTCCTCTATGCTCGCTTTGGCCCAAAGCACTTTCTCTCAGATTTCACGATCTACTGACGCATGTCCTCCTTCATGATCAATGGCTATGAGCGACCTCAACACTTCAGGATTTGAGAGTTTCAAACTCACATACCTTTCCTCCTCACGAAGTACTTCCACCCGAAGTACACAATCTCTTGACATGTGTCCTTCACAACAGATAGTTGCCATCTACTTTGGGATTTCAGGAGTTTGTCACACTCCACACTAGAAATCCTCTGAAGTGACTCTCCTTTTCCTTCCTAGACATGAATCTAACGTTCCAAACTCTTTTCCTATGATCTACGATGTATATATCCTTCGGAAGTTTATGCCTCAACGCATTCCACTTCTCTCGACTGCCGAACTCTGAAAGGCTTCCAGGATAACCCTCCTGCACCTTTTCCAGATTTGACGGTCATAAAGGACTTTGCTTTTTCCCAAACATATCCTACGGCTCCAACACCCCAAATGTTGAGTTCTCTCTCTCCGTATTCAAATACCACACCGACTTCAATTTTATTCTACCTCTACTCCTCCTGAGCTTCGTAACATGACCAAGTAACCCATCGACACTTAGAAACATTCTAAGGTTCGAAATTGGTTCCATTCGAACACCATTTCAACTTGAAAGCTTGGGTCCAAATACCACTTATCCAGCCCATCCAAGCTCAACGTTGAAACCATGGCTCTGATACCATATTGTAAAGTCCTCAGCCATCAACCCCACTATCAGGCAATACTACTACAGAAAACATTCACATACATACATACATACATAAAACATTCACATACATACATACATACATACATACATACATACATATATATATATATATATATATATATATATATATAACATGCATATTAAATCAAATTAATTCATTTAACATAGAATTACTTTGATCATATAGACTTAAATGGAATTAACAATAAACATCATTGCAACGGAATACATGATAATATTACAAGCATCAGAGACATGCATTTTAACTCAAATTAAACACATGATGATACTTATCTTTGAAACTATAGTAACTCCACCAACTATGTGTATACCTTCCATGAACCTCCCAGACTTACACCATACTTCTCATCACGCTCAGCAGTGGGTCACCCCCAAGATGGGACCAAGCTCCACCCCGGGAAAGAGAATCCTAGACTAGGCTAAGGTTACAGAAAATTGCACAGAGAAACCAGAAGGATTCTTTCAAGGAGCCTTCTTACGCCCACTACTCACGGACTCTCATTCCCCACATGTCTATTTCACCTGGGAGTATACACCTTCACAAGCACAGTCCCTTGGTGATTCACCTCCCTCTATGGGTATTGGAAATAGGTCGGATCAGGAAGTCTTAGAGCTTCATAGTTAGTGTTGGACTCTCTCTGGGATAAAACCACTTCCCAACATAATCTCTCACCTGGAGAGAGCTTCTCACAGGCTTGACAACTTGCCTCTTCAACCATGGGCCTGACAACCCACTTCTTCAACTAGTTTCATCCCAATTCCCTCAAGGTGAGGATAACAAAAACACAATTCCACTCAGGAAAAATAGAAGGCAGCAACCCAAAGACAATTCAAGTATGGACTCAACCCTTCAAGGGTGGATAGGCTAGGAGCATAGGATACACAGGTGACACGGCTCAATCCACGGATTTTCCACTAGTTTCAGGGTGGGTTATAGGGAATCAACGCAAAAGTCAAACAAAGACTCAAATGGTTCAAATGACGGATACGTCAGCTTCTCAAGAAAACATTACAGTTTTCTGGTTTCAGAGTTGCGTGAAGGTATGCAGAGATCAGACGCAGACACACAACAAGATAGATAGTGCATGCCTGAATGGAGAATGAACCCACATCACGTCTCAATTCTTGTGTTAAATTGCATGTGTATGGGCCGACACATGTTGCCCATGAAGCTGCATGCACTTCATCAAGTATGTGTTCCCTTTTTCCAGGAACTTAGGATGAAAATATACCTTTCACACCACTTTGGAATAATAATAAATTATTATTCAAGAACTTGATCGCCTAAGATTAGCCCCTCTTTGCAACCTTTCAGCCCCCTTTCCTTTACCCACCCTATGGAAGCTTAGGACCCCATCACTCTTTCTTCGTGGTCAATTTGTACGTAGTGATGTTTAATCTTTATTAATGTTCTGCATAATTACATATAAAAAAATAGGCTCCTGGCCTATAACAGTTAGGATCTCTGGCCTAATAAACACATAAGCCCACGAGCTTATCAATACTCCACTCACTAGCCTACAAAACATGATTAGAATTCATAAACATGATTACAATTCATAATATAACTGGGGCACGTCCTTAGGGTATTACAACAAAAGTAATTTTTTCTCTATTCGAAAAGTTATGGATAGAAAAATACCCATCTAGTAGATTCAACCACTTGTCTACAACATCTGCGTCTATCTAACTTTCAAATATAGGAATATCGAAGTTTATTTGTACCTTGAAGGGGGTGGCACCTTCGCTCGAAGAAGATGCGTTGCATGTTGGTAGCTGCCGAAGGATTTGCGCAAAAATATCCATCATCTCGTTCCTCTCTTGCATGAGAGATTCCTCAAGAAACATTTTGAAAGGATCTCTTATCCCTTCATCTTTCTTTTCTCCTACCATGAGAGGTCCCTTGGGCATGTGAGAGCTTTTGTCCTTAAGAGAAACAAGCTCGAGACCCAACTCTTTGTACTTCGACCTCATTGGGGACATGCATTAAGATGACAAGGAGCAGACCGATCTGATACCATTGATCTGGATTTTATGAGAAAAACAAAATGACTACAGATTATTAACATGTTCTTAACACAAAATAACAGAGATACAATAGAACTAGTTTTCTTCAATAAGTAAATAAGTTGAAACTGTAAAATGCAGTAGAAAACAAGCTTGTTGGAATGATGGTGGCTTATCTCTGAGAAGAGATTTGAAGGTTGTGCTCATTCAGAAGAGGATATTCATAATGAGGATCTGAATGCCTTTTTACAATAAACAAGAATTTCAAAAACCCTAGACATCCAAAAACCTAACCATCAGAGATGAAGCACCAAAAGTCATGTGGGGCCCGTTTGGATAAGTCAGTACATCAACTTCTTGGGGTCATAACTTTTGCATACGATCTTCGTTTGATGCGCTCAATACTTCGTTAGAAATATATATCCGAGAACTACAACTTTTGTGTGAGAAAAATCAAAGTAACTTCCACATTGCTCCCCGTTTTCCAAAAAAACATCGTGTAGGGCCTCAAAATGGATCTGGAAGTTCAAGACCCAAAAAAAATGCTAAAAATATTAAATTACCAAAATTGACAGAAAATTGTTTTGAGCCAGTTGCAAAAGTTGTGTGGCCACTGATATCCACCTAGATCATCACTCCTTAAGGCTCTCCCCCATGTCAAACATTGGTGGGAAACTTACTAGGAGCAAAGTTCCATAGAGGAGTCTGGAATATATGGGGTCGAGCCTACTTGAGATTTTTTTGTGGATGCGTTCAAGGAAAAATATTACCATGTTGGTAACTATGATGACCAATACATGAGATGGAACAAAATTCTAAAAGAGAGGGGCCAAAAATTGGCAGAGTTTACAAATAATTCCCATACCTTTCGCACCAAGCTAGGTATCAAATACTCTAAGCAACATCTGGTTCTGAAATACCGGAGGGCTTTGCACAAGTACATTCAAACTAAAATGGATATGGAGTTGATATAGTAGAACCTATTGTAAATGTGTTGAACCTACACATAATATATCTAGCTAGAAAATATCACACACATTTGCAGAGAGAAATTGAGAAAGAAGAAGGAAGAGAGAAAGAATGGAATAATTCTCATTAACCGTATTACACAGGAAAAGAGTGAATAATTTATAATATATATAGGATACATGAGTAAATAATGAGCCATAGTGGTGGTATAAAGTGATATGGACACACACCAGTAGTTACGGGAGTGAATTGCCTCCTAGTCTAGTCTCTCAGGAAGTTATGGGAGTGAACTGCCACCTAGTCTAAGTTAACTAGTCTATCAGTCTTCAATTAACTGACTGAAATAGAGTGAAGTGAGGAGGAGATTAGGGAATGATGAGTAATGCACTAGTCTAGTTATTATCCCAGTACAAGTGCACATTAGTTGTTGATGATCTCAATGTTGCATGGTGAAAAAACCAATGCAACATCTAAACTCAACTCAACTAGTCAAACTAAAGTGTCAACTGAAAGAGAATATTCTCTAGGTGGAATATTCTCCCATAAAATATAAGAGACTGGATAATGAATAATTATGACTAATAAACAAGGAAAAACCTTAGGAAAAATAAATCCCAGGTGTGTGTGAAATAACTCCAACACCCCCCTTGAACATCACTATGGTGAAAATAAAGAATGGGTCCCGACAACGAGGCCATGTCAGGTACCCAAATACAAAAGATACACTGAAATAAATGAGGAAAGAGGTAAAAAATCATGGGAAGCATCCCCCCCCCCTCTCAAATTACAATGCATAAAATAAAATAAGATGAGAATGAACAAAAAACAATTGCTAAGCAACCTTGTCCTTCACTCTAAGAAGACCTCACAAATGTGCAAGTTTGTGCTCGTTGAAGATTTTGTTGAAGATGTAGATGTCTGGACGGATCTAACGAAGTATATGTATCATTGATATGTGCACACATATCTACTTTATGTTCTTGTAATGAAGAATATCCAAATAAAGTTTGGATGAAACTTTGAAAACGTGCGACCGTTTCCGGAAAGACGATGACATTTTGTTGATTTTAAAATGATCATAACTTCACTTTCCAGACTTCGTTTCGAAAAAATGTTTTTTTGAAATTGGGTATTTTCCCGAGAGGAATTCAAATATATAATTTGTTTCTTAAAATTGTGATCAGAAAATATCAGAATTGAGTCTCATGTGCGTGGCTCCCTTTTTTTCTCCTGAGATGCATGCATTTCACATGGAAAAGTGTCTACATGTGACTCATCAGATGCATGCCATATATATTCCACATGAATTTTAGAAAAAAAAAAAATCTGAAGTGGAGTAGACATCGTCTTCAATTAATGGAATACAAATTTGTGCAAATATTGTTGTAGAAGACTCTTCATAATAAGAGGTTTGATCTTCTGATGGCTTCTCTTCTGGCTCTATCTGTTCAACCTCCTGCATGAAATCTTCCCAATCTTATTTATTCCCAAATAGAACCTCCAATATGGTCCATAATTCATTTGGATTTGATTCTTGTGAGTCATCATATACTTGGTGGAGAATTTCTGGAGAGATAGACAAGAAGATAAATCCTATGGCCATATCTTGTCTATTGAGAAAGTCATTTTTCTCATCAGTGGAATCAAGATCTACTTTCATTGCCATGGTTATTTGGTATAAGCCTCTACTTCTAAGAAGAAGTAGAATCTTTGGATTCCACTCCAAATATTTATGAGGCATAAGAAGTATTATCAGTGAGTAAAACATATATTCCATCTTTTTTGCGTTCTTCAATCATCAGTACGTGTAAAAATAATTTGGTGTAGTTTTTTCTTAGCAGTCTGTCGACTCTAATACAATGTGTTGGTATAGGGGCAAAACTAGGGTTCAACTCTTCAAAAACTCACCAAAAAAACCCTAACTACCGACCCTTTCGGAAACACCTGCGAAGTAGATGAAGTCTCACTCGAGGTAGAAGTAGGGGGGGTTGCAGGACTCAAATGTCTACAACCAAGCTGGGACCCAGATCTGTGATCACAATACTTAACAGAGAACTTAGAAGTTAACAGTCATTAAACTCTAACCCTTATTCACATCGCAAGTACCAACCATAATTACATAACAACACAGTATTCAACATCATATAACACATCCAAGCACTAAGCACACAGTAATAGATCAGATCTATCATTTATTCACATCTCTAAGCACTAAGCTACTATATCAGATGCATCTAACATACATAAAGATAACAACACTAAGCATAAATTACATCAATCACACAAAAAAACCATAACACAAGATATACGTGGTTCACCCCCAATGTGGGGCTATGTCCACCAACTCTTCTTCTCATTTATTATCTTCTTTCAATCTTCGTACATGCACAGAGCCACAAACCTATTCCGCATGGGACAGGAGATCTGTGTGCACCTTGCCAGATCCTCCTTCCCTGAGCTTCGCATGCACAGAGCCTTTCTTACAATCACTTGCACTTAGCTCTGTAAGTTCTAAACACACAGTAGGCACAAAGGCTCTAGATCCGCACTAAGCCAATCTTACTAGGCCTAGTTGTTGTTTTTCTTACATCGCTTAGATATCTATTTATACATTACAAAAGGCCTAAACATGGGCAAGTACAGTGATGATTTTAAGGATGGAAATTTATTTTAAAATGTAGAAACCTTGGCGAATATTACTAATCCTTCATATGCAAACTATAAAATGTTTGGCGATATTTTTGTAAAAATATTAAAATTCATAAGGTTTTTATATAGTTTGTATAAAATTTTGGTGATTTTTAAGGTAAAATAATTTTATCCTATAGAATTTGGGCAAATCATTTTTAGTTCATATCGAATCTTTTTTGGGGTAAAACCTTGGAAAATTATCCCATGAGCGAAATTTAACCCCTAAAATCATCCCTGGGCAAGTCCCATGGTCCGACATCCCATACCAGTTACATAAACCCTAAAACCAAAAATTCTGCAAAAGGTGGTGAGATATCGCGATCTCTGGTTTACCTGGTGCTCTACCTTCGACCAGCCTATTGAAGTCCCAAAAATGGTCAAACCTGACCAGTGTTTCCACAAAACCTAGTCAAGGGCCAATAGGCCCCCAACACTCACCCGTGACTCGTCCCGAGTCACTATGATCTAGGCAACTCTTCCTCGAATTCCTTGAGCTTGGCTTGAGCTGCTTCAACCTTCTGCTTCACTAGAGCCTCCTACTCGGCAAACTCTTAAATGATTTTCTAGGTCACAGGTCTTTCTAAGCGTTGTTCTACTATGGTGACCACTTGTTCTAGCTGTGCGCCCTATCCTTCAATCTCCTCAAAAAGTGTGCAAGCTTCATCTTCCACTGGATGGAGCCTCCGGGTTACTTCCATGAATTTAATATAGATGGCATGGACTTGCTACTGAACCATGCACTGTTCCTCAGACCTTTTTATCCTCTCGATCACTGACAGTGGCTTCAACTGTGCTTGCACTGTTGTTGCTTGTTTCTTTTCCTCCTGGAGTTGTGACTCCAATGTTCTAAGTTCTGGGTCGTCTGCAAGGTGCTCATAGGTCTGTGAACTACGACTGTTGATTTGTTTTCATTTTAAGGCCAATGCCTTGATTCTCTCAACTACGCTCTTGGCAGTGTCCTCTCCCTAATTTTTCACTTCCTGCAGAGTGCTTGACACTTCTTGAAATTTCAATTCTATTATTCATGCTTTGAGTTGTTGAATGGCTTCAACAAGCTTCACCACTTGACTCTCCATTGGGTCTTCTTCCATCTTTTCTAAGCCTATCAAAGAGAGAAGTGATCTGGTGACTACTTCTTTAACTCCCATATGCTCCTCAAGTAGTTGTTCTTTCTCCTTCTGGATCTGCGTTCTATCCTCTGAAAAATTGGCTTGGAGGTCATCTTTTTTTTTCTGCGCGACCCAATGTTTCTCTACAACTTCCTCCTTTTCTTGCTTCAGGGCCTCTGTGGCTTGTTCTTTTTTTTCCTGGACACGACCAAGGTGAGCTTCTGTCAAGTCTACTAATCTTCGCAACTGGGTAGGATCATCTCCTACTTCTATGTCCCATGTTGACAACGGTGTAGTAGAGACTATGCGGCTTGAATAAAGAGCCCGTTGTACTCCTTTAAGCTCTGCTTCAATCCTTTCAAACATTGTTTCCTGTTTGGCTTGGATGTGCTGCAAAATGTTCTCCGAGGTGTCTGGTACAACAACAATGATAAGGTCAATGTCATCCACCGTGAGAACAATGTGGAATGGAGATTTATTGTCTTTTGACTTCTTTCACGATGAAGGTTTTGTCGGGGAACACTTTCTTTTCTTGGATGTTTCAGTTTCTGGAAGGGGATCTTTAAGCGGTGCTACTTCGCCCAGCCTCTTCTTGTATTCTTTCCCTTTGTCCTCTTCTTTTTCTACTTCATCATCACCTCCTCCTCTTGGTGAATCTGATGCAGTGTCCTCTGATGTGATGTTCATCTCCTGGACCTCTTCCTTCCTTTTCTTCTTTCTTTTGTTGGGTGCATCATATTCTTCGCGAGTAACTACAGGACTTCTGATGAGGTAGGGGTCGGATAGTTCTTCCTGTTTGACTGGTACCAGAAATTTCGAAGGCCATTCTTTGGTGGTTTCCTCCATGTCTTCCTCAGTGACATTATAATAATATTGGATCTCTTCCTTATGTTCATCTCTGCACGTAGTGATATATATGAAATGCCTATCTGCATGGAACTTCACAAATGACCTGAATCGATGAAGTGTATTCAGTGTCATGCGAGGGAGGGATTCAATGGCCCTCTTCAGCTGCAAGTAGTAGGTGTGGAACACTGCATTTGACTGCTATTGTTTCTCCATGTCACTCAAATACCATAGCATAGTGAACTTTGTAGCTAGTTGTTCGTACGACTCAATTTTAGGGAAGGTCACTCCTTCCAGCATCTCCTAAGCAATGAAGAAAATGAGGATCAATAACAAACTGAAATGAAACTCATGGCCCTGGTCCTGATCTTCACGATAGTCTTGTTCTAATTGGTTGACGAGGTAACTCACCTAGTTCATTTGTAGCCCCTAAACACATTTTCCTGCGAGGTCGACGATAAATCACGTGACCTATGTTCGCTTATTGTTCCTGACAAGCTTACCAGCGATCAACTGGCAAGCTAGGTGTACTGCACCATTCTAGATGGAGACTACCTTGTAGCCCCGCTTCCCCTTCTCCACATCAACATAGGTGTCTTTTATTGTCTTTGCCATAGTGTGATTTGCAACCTTCCCTAGGTAAAAGTCCTATGGGTCTGGTCCTTGCATGCTTAATCTGGTGATCCGATGGATCAGCGCCAGATCTACTGTGATGCGCTTATCAAACCATAGGTAACCACCATGGAAGCATGACAACAAGAGATTAACGGATGCGTTAACGTCTTGGTGTCTTCCGAAGTGTGGTAACTTCATCACGTTGAGGATCGTGGACCTCGCGATGTCCATGGTCCATGACTGGGGGATTATCTTTGACTTCTTCCCTATTGTCTTGGTCAAATACTTATGAGGTGGGAGCATGCCATAGTTCTTATGGTATCCCAAGTTATAGTCATTGATCTTTAACATTAGAATCCTCTCCAACTGCGGTATGACTACGTGTATCCCCTTAGGGAGGTACGTAGTAATCATTGTGTAGTCAAATGCCCTCGGAACGTTGTCATGACTCATTGCACTTGTCAGAGGCGATATGTAGTCGGCTAGGATTGATGGGATGAGCTTTGCATTCGCCAAGTCCTCACGATGTTTGGTTCATTTCTCTATCACAGTTTGGGATGGCCTAGATCGACATGCATTCAATGAGAATGCTTTCCCTCCTCTCATTGATGAAACTTGTGCGCCTACAGATATGACCTTCTCATCCATGAGGTCTATGAGGATATCTTCGATGGATTTCTCTATTGTGCTAAAGTCACTTGACATACATGCTCGAGATCAGATATCCCAGGTTGGTGAAAAAATAACCAAGGTAGTAGAACATATGGTGAGGTTTGAATGAGCACTCCATGAAAGAAACTAGTTCTCTGTGGGATCGGATAATCACAATTGGAAAAAGTGTTCAGAGTAAGACATTCGACAGTTTAAATAGATAACATCGTAACATATTCCTCCAATGGGTAGGAACGCCTCAATCAATGCAATTTCAGTCATTATGGCATGGTCCCAACGGTCTAAAGGAAAACGTTCTAGAAATAAATGTGTTTATAGTCGTTCTGGAGCATCGATCTAACGGTCAGGACGGCTCCAACAGTCATATAGATCCGTCGTGGTGACGTGCCAATTTGCATTGTTCTGATATCCCGATGAGGTTCAAGTTATTTAAACCTTCCCTCTGTGAAGTCCTCTCTGGAACCTCTTGCAGTTTTTCTAGCTTTGCTTTCTTCTTACTGATATTTCTAGCCTTCTTTCTTGTGATCTAGGTCTCTGGATTGTTTTTTCCATTGTTGTTCTTATCTCCTCTCAGCATAGTAACTTCGCACTGTTGAGGGTCTTTCACATGGTTCAAGGGTAATACTTCTTCTCTTTCCAGAGTAGGTTCTCTACTCTCTTGCATGGACAAGTGTTTCAAGTCTTCCTGTTTTCTTTCAACTTTCACAACTAATTTTCTAGACCTCAGTTGCTTCGACTTGTCTTCCTTCTCTTCTATTAAGTGTGTTATTCTCCTAGCCATGAAATCCCTTAATTCTTGATTTTTCTGTTCTATAGCTTCCTCTTCTTCTTTCCTTCAGATCTGGTCTTTCTCAATCCAGGTTCTTCCTAGCAAAAGAGAAAATGGGGAGTTGTCCTCAACAAACTTAACAAACTCAAATTCTTCTTTTGTCGATGCTCCATAAGAAATCATAGGCATATGACTAAGTCTTCCACATAGGGTTACCATTTTTCCTTTAAACAATCCTATTCTTCCCAATGAAGGAACCATATCAGGCTTTCCCAAGATTTCCCGAGTTCTTTCTATCATAATATTCACCTCTGTTTCCTCATACAAAACACAGTCTATGTCGAAATCTCTTATTCTTGTTTCTATGCACTCGTTCTCTTTTAAAATCTCTGATAAGTTGATGTCTCTATGATCATTCAATGTTTCTTTCATCTGCAATAATATAGTCTCAGATTCTTTCTGGTGTTCTAGCATATTCTTAGTCTCTTGGTTTTTCTCAAGGTTTTCTTGTCTCACATTCATGGGTAAAATCATGAAGCTGGGTAATACTTTTGTGAGAATCGGGTCTCCAAAATTCCTCGCGGCATTTTTTCGACTGAAAGAAAGGATTTTTCGGTCGAAACATTGTTCGGTCGAAAGTTCGCACGTCAAATCGAACGGTGCCATCGATAGTCGTGTACAAGATTTTTCGGATGATTATTTTTCCTGCGGTAAGAATATTTTGGTCGAAAGGTTTATTTTTAACGAAATCCATTAAAAATAAACCTTTCAGCTGAACAAAAATACTTTTCGGCCGAAAACTAAAAATTGGGACTGTATTCAGAAACCAAAGAATTCCCCCAAGCTTACATGAACTTTGGAGGTTGTGGACTCCTGCAAATACTTAGAATTTGGTTTCGAAAATGACACCAACATTTCCAAAATTGAATCTAATTTCAATTCCTATAATTTTTTTTCCTTTTATTTATTTTTATCTATTTTTATCTAATATTTAAAAAAAATCATTGCATAATATTTTCAGTAGACATTATGATTCAGCAAAATGAAATATCGGTATCTCTAAACATATACTGTGAAAAATTTAGAACAAAATATATTCATAATCCTTAAACTGTTATTTTCAAAAGGGTATATTTAGATTTTAGTTTTAAGTAAAAATTAAGATAGATACAAGGTGTAGAAAAACACGTGTTTAAAATTTTTATCGTTTTCAGCTTGGTCAACTTCAAAAAATTCTAGAAATTATAATATTCATTCATTAGATTCAAAATTATAGTCATAATAAAATAGAGTCTCTGTATATTGTTGCAATATATTTCGTTTCTTAAAAACATAAGTTTAATTATAGATATATTGTTGTAGAAAAAAGTTACTCATTATCATTCCTTTCATGTTTAAGGAACATATTGTTAAACAATTGTCAAATTGACATATCAAATCGTGATAAAAAAAAATTGAAAAATAGTCATTGGAAAGCTAACAAAATTCTTCACAAGTTTTGTTTTTACTGTAAAGTGAAATTCTAAATTAAAAAAATACTTTTGTATGCCGGAAGTTGAATAAATTGTGAAAATACAGTTTTTTTTCTCATAAAACAAACAAAAGTGTAACCCATATTCATGATTTTACCCTCATATTTTCAACTTTAGCAATCCTTCTAGGGAAATCCAAAACTTCATGATCCATAGTTTTACAACAAAAACAACTAGGACCTCTACAGGGGCAATCCTTAGCAAGATGTCCCGATCTTCTGCAACTATAACAAAGAGTTAATCCTCTTTTTTTTTTAAATGATCCCCAACCTTCCCTATACTTCTCACTGGGATCATAGTGATGGGCCTGCAATAAATTCTTTCTAGGATCTTGCAACCATTTTTTAGTCCAAACATTCTTTCTATGCATAGGGATGACATATCCTTCACTATTTCTATCCGATCTATTCATTTCACATCTTCTTTCTTCTAGCTGTGGCCTAGTTTTCAGACTAGGAAAAAATTTATCAAACATACCTAGATCCATTCTTTTGAAACAAAATTTTTCACTTATCTTACCTTTATCAGAGCACAAAGCTTTAAGATCTTATCACTTTTCTTTAGATCTGATTCCTTTCTTAGCACAGAGCTCCATAAGTCAAGTAAAGTAATGGGCACACCAACAACAGATCTATGCATAGAGCTTTCTCTTTTCCTCAATTCCCAACAATTACAGTTTCAGGTCCCGATAATAGAACCATTTGTTGGCATAGGAGCAGACCCAGGGTTCAACGCTTCAACAATGCACCAACAAAACCTTAACTACCAACCCTTTTGGAAACACCTGCAAAGCAGATGAAGTCTCATCCGAGGTAGTAGTAGGGGGGTTGCATGACTCAAGTGTCTACAACCTAGCTGGGACACATATATGTGATCACAGTACTTAACAGAGCACTTAGGAGTTAACATTCATTAGCCTCTAATCCTTATTCACACCGCAGGTAACAACCCTAATTACAGAACAACGCAGTATTCAACATGATCTAACACATCCAAGCACTAAGCACATAGCAATAGATTAGATCTAGCATTTATTCACATCACTAACCACTAAGCTATTATATCAGATGCGTCTAACATACATAAAGATAAAAACACTAAGCATAAATTACATCAATGACACAAAACAACCATAACACAGGGTATACATGGTTCACTCCTAGAGTGTGGCTACATCTACCAACTCTTCTTCTTCTTTATTATCTTATACATGCACAGAGCCACAAACCCACTCCGCATAGGACATGAGGTCTGCATGCACCTCACCAGATCCTCCTTCCCCGAGCGTGGCATGACACAGAGCCTTTCTTACAATCACTTGCACTTAGCTCTACAAGTTCTCAACACACAGTATGCACAAAGCCTCTAGATCCACACTAAGCCAATATTACTAGGCCTAGTTTTTGTTTTTCTTACATCGCCTAGATATCTATTTATACATTACAAAATGCCTAAATATGGGCAAGTCCCATGGGTTCACATCCCATACCCGTTACATAAACCCTAAACCCAAAAAGTCTGCAAAAGGTGGTGAGATCTTGCGATCTCTGCTTCCCTCGATGCTCTACCTTTGACCATCCTGTCAAAGTCCAAAAAATGGTTAAACCTGAGTAGTGTTTCCACAAAACATGGTCAAGGGCCAACACCATGTAAATGTGTTGAACCTACACAAAATAGATCTAGCTAGAAAATACCACAAACATTTGCAGAGAGAAATTGAGAAAGAAGAAGCAAGAGAGAAAGAATGGAAGAATTCTCATTAATTGTATTCCACACTCAAAGAGTGAATAATTTACAATAGATATAGTTTACATGAGTAAATAATAAATCATAGTGGTGTTCTAGAGTGATATGGACACACTCTAGCAGTTACGGGAGTGAACTTTCACCTAGTCTAGTCTCTTAGGAAGTTACGAGAGTGAACTGCCACCTAGTCTAAGTTAACTAGTCTATGAGTCTTCAGTTAACTCACTGAAACAGAGTGAAGTGAGGAGGATAATAGGGAATCATGAGTAATGCACTAGTCTGGTGATGATCCCAAGGCAAGTGCGCATTAGCTGGTGATGATCCCAATGTTGCATGGTGACAAAACCAATGCAACATCTAAACTCAACTCAACTAGTCAAACAAAAGTGTCAATTGAAAGAGAATATTCTCTAGATGGAATATTCTCCCCTAAAAAATGGGAGACTGGATAATGACTGATTACGACTAATAAACAAAGAAAAACCTTAGGAAAAATAAATCCCAGTGTGTGAAGTAACTCCAACACCTATTAATATTTACTAATTTACCTTATCTATGTTGAAAAATTGCAATGCATTTATATTTATAGATTATATTAGCCTAGATCCATCACAACACACAATTTATCAAGTGTTGAGAGGTATATGATCTATGTTGAAAACTTGCAATGCATTTATATTTATAGATTATATTAGCCTAGATCCATCACAACACACAATTTATCAAGTGTTGAGAGGTATATCCTGACGAGGTTCAAGTTATTTAAACCTTCCCTCTGTGAAGTCCTCTCTAGAACCTCTTGCAATTTTTCTAGATTTTCTTTCTTCTTACTGAGATTTCTAGCCTTCTTTCTTGTGATCTACGTCTCTAGATTTTTTTTTCCATTGTTGTTCTTATCTCCTCTTGGCATTGTAACTTCACACTGTTGAGGGTCTTTCACAGAGTTCAAGGGTAATACTACTTCTCTTTCCAGAGTAGGTTCTCTACTCTCTTGCATGGACATGTGTTTCAAGTATTCCTGTGTTCTTTCAACTTTGACAACTAATTTTCTGGACCTCAGTTGGTTTGACTTGTCGTCCTTCTCTTCTATTAAGTGTGCTATTCTCCTAGCCATGAAATCCTTTAATTCTTGATTTTTCTGTTCTATAGCTTCCTCTTCTTCTTTCCTTCAGATCTGGTCTTTCTCAATCCAGGTTCTTCCTAGCAAAAGAGAGAATGGGGATTTGTCCTCAACAAACTTAACAACCTCAAATTCTTCTTTTGTCGATGCTCCATAAGAAATCATAGGTATATGACTAAGTCTTTCACATAGGGTTACCATTTTTCCTTTAAACAATTCTATTCTTCCCAATGAAGGAACCATAGCACGCTTTCCCAAGATTTCCTGAGTTCTTTCTATCATAATATTCACCTTTGTTTCCTCATCCAAAACACAGTCTATGTCGAAATCTCCTATTCTTGTTTCTATGCACTCGTTCTCTTTTAAAATATATGATAAGTTGATGTCTTTATGATCATTCAATGTTTCTTTCATCTGCAATAATATAGTCTCAGATTCTTTCTAGTGTTCTAGCATATTCTTAGTCTCTTGGTTTTTCTCAAGGTTTTCTTGTCTCACATTCATATTTTCAACTTTAGCAATCATTCTAGGGCAATCCAAAACTTCATGATCCATAGTTTTACAACAAAAACAACTAGGACCTCTACAGGGGCATTCCTTAGCAAGATGTTTCGGTCTTCTGCAACTATAGCAAAGAGTTAATCCTCTTTTTCTTTTAAATGATCCCCAACCTTTCTTGTACTGCTCACTGGGATCATAATGATGGGCCTGCAAAAAATTCTTTCTAGGATCTTGCAACCATTTGTTAGTCCAAATGTTCTTTCTATGCATAGGGATGACATATCCTTCACTATTTCTATTAGATCTATTCATTTCACATCTTCTTTCTTCTAGTTGTGGCCTAGTTTTCAAACTAGGACAAAATTTATCAAATATACCTAGATCCATTCTTTCGAAGAAAACAAAATTCACTTATCTTACCTTTATCAAATCACAAAGCTTTAAGATCTTATCTCTTTTCTTAAGATCTAATTCCTTTCTTAGCACAGAGCTCCATAAGTCAAGTAAAGTAATGTGCACACCAGCAGCAGATCTACACACAGAGCTTTCTCTCTTCCTCAGTTCCCAACAATCACAGTTTCAGGTCCCAACAACAGAACCATTTGTTGGCACAGAGGCAGACCCAGGGTTCAACGCCTCAACAACGTACCAACAAAACCCTAACTACCGATCCTTTTGGAAACACCTGTGAAGCAGATGAAGTCTCATCCGAGGTAGTAGCAAGGGAGTTGCACGAATGAATTGTCTACAACCTAGCTGAGACACAGATATGTGATCACAATACTTAACATAACAATTCATTAGCCTCTAATCCTTATTCACATCATAGGTAACAACCCTAATTACAGAACAATGCAGTATTCAACATGATCTAACACATCCAATCACTAAGCACATAGCAATAGATTAGATCTAACATTTATTCACATCACTAACCACTAAGCTAATATATCAGACGCATCTAACATACATAAAGATAACAACACTAAGCATAAATTACATCAATGACACAAAACAACCATAACACAGGGTATACATGGTTCACCCCTAGACTGTGGCTACATCCACCAACTCTTCTTCTTCTTTATTATCTTCTTTCAATCTTCATACATGCACAGAGACACAAACCCACTCTGCATAGGACATGAGATCTGCATGCACCTCACCAGATCCTCCTTCCCATAGATTGGCACGACACAGAGCCTTTCTTACAATCACTTGCACTTAACTCTGCAAGTTCTCAACACACAGTATGCACAAAGCCTCTAGATCCGCACTAAGCCAATCTTACTAGGCCTAGTTGTTGTTTTTCTTACATCGCCTAGATATCTATTTATACATTACAAAATGCCTAAACATGGGCAAGTCCCATGGGTTGACATCCCATACCTGTTACATAAACCCTAAACCCAAAAAGTCTGCAAAAGGTGGTGAGATCTTGTGATATCTACTTCCCTTGATGCTCTACCTTTGACCAGCCTGTCAAAGTCCAAAAAATGGTCAAACCTGACCACTGTTTCCACAAAACCTGGTCAAGGGCCAACACCATGTAAATGTGTTGAACCTGCACAGAATAAATCTAGCTAGAAAATACCACAAACATTTGCAGAAAGAAATTGAGAAAGAAGAAGCAAGAGAGAAAGAATGGAAGAATTATCATTAACTGTATTCCACACTCAAAGAGTGAATAATTTACAATAGATATAGGATACACGAGTAACTAATAAACCATAGTGGTGTTCTAGAGTGATATGGACACACTCCAACAGTTATGGGAGTGAACTTACACCTAGTCTAGTCTCTCAGGTAGTTACAGGAGTGAACTGTCACCTAGTCTGAGTTAACTAGTCTATGAATCTTTAGTTAACTCACTGAAAAGAGTGAAGTGACGAGGATATTAAGGAATCATGAGTAATGCACTAGTCTGGTGATGATCCCAAGGCAAGTGTGCATTAGCTGGTGATGATCCCAATGCTGCATGGTGACAAAACCAATGCAACATCTAAACTCAACTGAGCTAGTCAAACTAAAGTGTCAATTGAAAGAGAATATTCTCCTCATGGAATATTCTACCCTAAAAAATAGGAGACTAGATAATGACTGATTATGACTAATAAACAAAGAAAAACCTTAGGAAAAATAAATCCCAGTGTGTGAAGTAACTCCAACACCTATTAATATTTACTAATTTACCTTATCTATGTTGAAAACTTGCAATGCATTTATATTTATAGATTATATTAGCCTAGATCCATCACAGCACACAATTTATCAAGTGTTGAGAGGTATATGATCCTTCAAGGTGTAAACCTCTTTTAGAGTGTAAAACCTAAAGAAAGGTTTTCATCTCAAGGGATTTGATCCCTTTGACACTTGATAAATTCAAAGTTAAGATGGATCGAAGCTTACATAAACTTATGGTGAACTATAGTGGGCAATGAGCTTTTGTTCAAATATGGAATTCATTTTTTTGTTCTTGTGTGAGCATGGCCACATTAAAGACATTGTAAGGAAAAATGTAGCATGATGAACTACTCAATTCTGAAATTGTGTACGTTAAAAGGTCAAATAATGACATAGTGTTTTGTGAACTATTAATTTTTGGAATTCTTTTAACAATCAAGGATTAAAAAAAATAGAGACCTTTCCTCCTTTAAATTGTCTCTCTTAAATTCTTCTTCACGGGTAGATAAGAAATTCTTATGTAATTATGTATTATCATAAAAGTTGTAAATTGTAACGGTAAGGGAGAGACACTAATGGTGGAGCCCATAATGGAAATAGAAGTAGTCCAAGCTAATCTTAATCTTAAATGAATTTAAACTTATATATTAAAAAACTAATTTATATGAGAACTTTTATGTGAAAGTCATCATAAAAAAATATTAATATTAAAACAATATTTACATGTTTTTAAAATAATATCATAATTTTTTTTAACATTTTTATATAAAATTAATATTTTTTTAACATTTTTATATAAAATTAATATTTTTAAATTTTAGATATCATATTAAAACTTAAAACATATCCATTTCATAACAAATTCAAATTCAAATTAATATTTCCAAATTTCACACCTCACAACAAATAAAATATATCAAAACAAAAGTAAAAAAAATACCAATATATATATGTGATAAAACCTAAAAAAATCAACTCAGACAAGTTTGAATACATCTATATAAAAATCGAACAAAATGATACATAGAATTAAGAACTAAAAGACAAAAAGGGTTGTTTTGGTTTCCGTATCCTTTTACCAGCATTGACTCGCTCTTTCTTACACGGGAAAGATTTTACCTTAAAATCTCATATTCTAAAAAGTGTTATTTAAATCAAATTCAAATTAATATTCTTAAAACATATCCATTTCATAATAAATTCAAATTCAAATTAATATTTTCAAATTTCACACCTCACAACAAATAAAATATCTCAAAACAAAAGGACAAAAAAATAACAATATATATGTGATAAAATCTAAAAAATAAAGTCAGATTGAATACATCTATATAAAAATTGAACAAAATGATATATAGAATTAAGAACTAAAAGACAAAAAGGGTTGTTTTGGTCTCCGTATCCTTTTACCAGCATTGACTCGCTGTTTCTTAGACAGGAAAGACTTTCATTACCACTTTGAGATACCCTAAAATTTTATATTTTAAAAAGTGTTATTTAATTGTTTTATGTTTTTGTTTTTTTAAATCCGGAAATATACTGGATAAAATTGTAATTGTATATTATTGAAAAAAATTTAAGACACAGATTATATAGATTTAGTCATTCAAATCTACAAATTTAATATTTTATAAAATAATTTCAAACAAAATTAAACAACCATTTAAATCTACAGATCAAACACTTTCTAACATAATAATTTAGACCAAAATTAAACAAAAAAAAATTAGAAGAAAATAAAAAATGTGAACTTATAATGGTGAAAAATCTGCACCATCTGATATGAACAACACCCCAATAAAAATTTGACAGCCCTCATGTTTTTCCCCTCCAAATATGGATATCGATATAAAAGGAAGCACTAGTCTAAACGTTGTATCTATTGGAGGTTTTCCAACAACTCTTTTGGTTTGATTTTGTCCGAAATGCAGTGATGAATGGTTGGATCTGCAGATTTGAGTGGCTAAGTTTATATAATCTAATGGTTATGAATGTATATATGGTTGAATCCATTTATACATTCATAAATACAATTTAAACAACAAAAAGTAGTGATTTTGTCTAAAACCAGCCAAAAAACTTTTACCCAATGCCTAAAAAAAGTTTATTGAAATACCATTTCTACTTGAATTATGGATTTGTGGATTACCTTTCAAAAGAATTATACCGAGAACATTTGTTAAGAGACCAGTAACAGATCATTTAGATGGAGTAATTTTCCAAAAAAAAAATTGATAAGCCCACCCAAATACCAACCAATTACTATCCTCACTGTTGAAATAAGTTATATAGTTTTTACAGCCTTCCACGAAAACAATTAAAACACTTAATTTCCCCCCTGCTGCGTCGCGACTTGGAAATATGTCGAACTTTTTGAAGTATTGAAAAGTCTGTCTCAATGTCTTTGAAGACTTTATCAAACTTGGCGTTCCATTGTTTAATTTCTGTAGCGAGTCTGAAGTTCCAGAGACACCGTTTCTGTGATCGACGAATAAGGTCTTTGGCTTTAGTCAATAACTTTCGCAGTTCTTGCAACCAATATTCAATGGTTTTCGGCAGCGTTCTCTTCTGATCTTTGAACAACTCGATCATATCCTCTAACATATTCTTCAAACGGTTGAATTTATCGATCAAATCCTTATGGTTTTCTACTTGGAAATAATGGAGAAAGCTCTAGTTGTAAGTGTCAGTAATAAGCTTAGTAATAAGCTTCGTCAGTTAAAAGAATCAGTTCTTAGTTAAGAGTCAGTGGTCTAGTTGTCTTTAGGTTTGCATGTAGCCAACTAGGGAGAGTCTTTTCCTATATAAAGATGTAATCCGTCTTCATTAATAAATAAGAAGTGAGCGTAGCCTCACCGTGTTTGTTTGCGTGGTATATTTTATCTTGGTATCAGAGCCACGGGAGTGCAGTGCGAGAATTCTAGAAGTTCGTAGGTCCCTCCTCTGGTAGGGTGCGGGGGAATACTGCTCAGCCTTTCGCACATAGAAAGACGGAAAAATTCCCGCAGGCGGACCACAGTCGTAAGGTGCGAGAAAGATGGTGTGTGAGAAAGCTAGTGCGTCAGTTTTAAAGACTTCTTAAAGACTTTTCGCAGGCTACTAAGTCGTAAGGTGCATGAGAAAGCTGGTGGGTGAGTTTTAAAGCAAATCGTATATATGAAGAATTAGAGGAGTTCTGTGCGTGAGAAAATCCTAGTGCATGCCTGGAGGAAGAGTTTTAAAAAGCGTGGAGTTTAATTCTGTGCATGCGTGGAGGAAGAGTTTTGAAAAGCGTGGAATTTAATTCTATGCATGCGTGGAGTTTAAGGTTATATGTCCATGCGTGAGTTTAATTCTTTAAATATATATTAAGTGGATTTGAGTTTTAAGTGGATATTTTAAGTGGAGCATTTAAAGTATATTCATTTTTTTATTATTAAAAGTGAATGTATGTGGAGGATTGAAGTTTATTAAAGTGGATTATTCTGGAGGTTATTATTTTAAAGGGAATTTTTTAAAAGTTTTTTAAGGAGGGAGTTATAAGTTTTTTTTTAAAAAGTGGATATTTTGGATATCAAGATGCATGCATGATATAAGCTGAGAACAGATATAGATTGAGTCGGATCGGTGGTATCCGAAGGCAGAGCGACAAAACATTGCATATCCTTGGTGATTTTCTTGCAGAGACTAAATTGTAGCGATGGCGAATCCGCTGGCAGAGACCTACCTCAACGAAGCCAACAAGTTAGATGGCTCGAACTTCATTAACTGGAAATTCAAGATGCAGACGCTCATGGAGGGCTATGGTGTCTGGCACATTGCGAATGAAACCAAACTGAAACCTGTTGCGGCTGCAGGTGCGACAACAACGGTAGGAGGTGCGACAGCAGCGGTAGGATGTGCGACAGCAGCACAGATCCAAGACTGGGAGAAGCGCGAAAACAAGGCAAAGGTATTGTTGTGCATGTTAGTTAAAGATAACATAATTCCACATATTAGAGACGCTACAACTTCTGCTGCAACATGGACAACTCTTAAAGCATTGTATGAAACTAGCAAAACAAATCACATTTTGTTCCTGAAAACTAAATTGCTAGGCATTAAGATGGATGGAAATGAATCTGTTAGTTCATTTTTGGGTCGCATTAAAGAGGTGAAAGACAAGCTAGTAAATATAGGCGAAACTATTTCCAATACTGATCTAGTGACGATTACCTTAAATGGTATGTTAGAAGACTATCACATGTTCATAACAGGTCTTGCAGCAAGGGAGAAACCTCCTACGTTTGAAGAACTAACAGGTATTTTGCTACAAGAGGAAGAGAGGCATGGGAATCTGAAGCCTCAGAGTAAAGATTTGGCGTTGTGGTCAAATAATAGATCTACGCGAGGGAGATCAGGAGTAAGAGGTAGAGGCAGCAGTTCATGGCAGAGAGGTGGTTAATGGCAGAGAGGCAGTTCATCGCAGAGAAGACAATATCCAAATCAAGGTATGCAATCTGATAGGAATGAGTCAAAGAGTTGTTTTTATTGTGGTCGACTTGGACATATGGTTAAAGACTGTCATAAGAAGAAAAGTGATGAGGCTAGGAATAAACCTAGAACACATTCAGGTCATTATGCAGAAAAATCTTCAAATCAAGATCACAGATTATTTATTGCTAGTGATGATATTGATGAACCCCCGAATTTTGACTCACGGGATCTTAGGTTGTTTGTGTCTAACACTGCTTTATCTGTTGAAACGGATGATTCTGATGCCTCGTTTGTGGATTCCGGAGCATCAGTACATATGACTTGTAATAAAAGTTGGTATGCTAATTTTAAAGAAACACAGAATGGTGCCAGCATATATCTTGGAGATGACCGCGCTTATCAGATCAAGGGATATGGAGACATTCCTGTGACATTGCCGAATGGTACT
>JZKD02S1673063.1:178415-207299 GCA_000966675.3 Picea glauca | reverse complement strand
ATTTATGTTTTTATTTATAAAATATTTAATACATTAATATATTTAATAGATTAATGTATTAATAATTTAATGTATTTAATATAATAATGAATTTAATTTATTTAATGTATTAATGTTATTTGAGGCGTATATCAACCACTTTTTACATAAAAAGCCGTTATTGTTAGTATTAATAAACAATAAACAATAATTCTACAAAAAAATCTTTATTTCGATTGCAAATTTCATCCATCCAACCATAATATACAAAAGTCCTACGCTCATAAAAATAGACAAACCGTGTGGGATCTATTTGTCCTTCTAAGAAAATAGCGATGTAGGAACAGGAGAAAGTTCAAAGTTGGTCTCTTCAAAGTAATTATCGCCATGATAAGTCGAGTAAACTTGTCCAATGGCGTGTGGAATTTATGGCAATGGATGGACAGGAAAATCCACAAGGTAAGTGCCTCTTCGAAAAAAAGTTGAGCAAACTTATCCTATTGGCTGATACATCTGCAGTCATTTGCACTGCAATTCCTTGCAGTTTATTCACGCTCACCCTCATTCAACAGTCAACAATCCGCATACGCAGACTGTACCATTTTTATTCTCAGCCATTGCGCAGGATGAACCATTTTTATGGGGACGATTTGTTTATGCACAAACTCAAAGGACAAGGAAATCAGGCACTCATCACCATGCCACTGAGATGCCAGGTGTGTACTAGTAATTCTATATCAAAATTTCAGAGGTGAGAACGCACCATTGAAGATAGCAGGGTCGTAGTTGTCGAGGGCGGTCCTCGTGGATGCAAGGGCAACATAGTTAAGAAAGGAAGCTCAACAAATTAATAGAGGCTAACACCTTAAAAAGGAAGCCCAACAAATTAACAGAGGCTAACACCTTAAAAAATAATCTTCCACAAGCAATTCAATTTCTTTTTAAGAGAGTTGTTGGTTAATTTATTGTGCTTTCCAGATTCGTCAAATTCTTTAACAGATTCCTGTTTAAATGAATTAAATAAATTAGGCTGAAAAAATATTTTAATTGAAAATTTAAGTTGGGGATTTTAAAAGGTTGCAATGTTTGGTCAATTTCTTGTGGACATTAAGCTAAACCAACAACCCCTTAGCCTATATTCAAGATTAATTGAAAATTTAAGTTGCAGATTTTAATGGAAGTGTGCAATTTTAGTAAATTTCTTTCTTGTGGACATGAAGCTAAACCAACAACCCCTTAGCCTTTGTTCAAGATCAAAAGAGAAGAGAAAATAATACACATATTTTTTTAAGAAAGTGTATTGCCCATTTAAGGGAGTGCAAAATGTCCCAAGAAACATGATAGGTACTTAAAAGTTTATATGAAACTATCAATACAAATCTGGTATTGTTTTCAAAAAGCAAGCTTCTTTCAATAAAAATGGAAAAAAATGAAAATATTACTAATTTTTTATTTAGAATTAAATAACTGAAGTAAACTTGGTGATATTGGTGAGAAGATATCAAGCATTGATTTGGGGTTATTGTTATGTTGAATGACATGTTACATGAATATCAAGTAGTCTTGTCATATGAGATAAATCACCTTCATTCGAATCTTGTCCCAAGAGATAAAGCATCTTCGTTTGACGATTCTACAGGGATTATATTAAAATAAGAGGATTAGATGAAAAATCTTAACACTAATTTTTAGAGTTTAGATTCCGCGTTGATGGCCAAAGCCACAAATCCATACAAAGGAAAGCCATGGGAAATGAAGGTTGCACATAAGTATAATGTAAAACTACATCAAGGCGATGCATCACCAAGGATAGATACACGTGTGAAGAAGAATAATACATCTTACTATTGTGGTAATTTAGGACATTATGCTAGGGATTGTAGGAAAAACTAGTGATCCATATTTACGAGCGGAACAAAATGAGACTGGAGATATAACACAGAAATATACACAGATATTGCAATAGATCCAACAACATAAAAGAGATATATCAGATATATAACAAGAAGCACAAATATACAATAATACACAATTTTTATTAATGAGCAAAATGTACAAAACTATAGAAATACAGAGTGAAATACTCTATACAATGATGGCAACTTATCTCTAAGAAGAGCTGTGACGACTACTCGCATTCACAAGAAGATAGATTACAATGAGGCTAAAAATGTTTTTTTAATATAAAGAAAATTCAAAATCCTAACCCTGAAAGATGAAAAACCAACAGTTTTGTGGACCCCATTTTGGGTATTTTGGTTTAGCAACTTCTTGGGGGCGTAACTTTGGCATACGATCTCCGTTTGGGGTGCACGATAACTCATTGTAAAGGTATCGTTGAGGAGATTCATTTGTTGGATCAATTAGAGTCTTCAATTATCATTGACGTGTTCGATACTAAAATAAATTCATTTAGGCCCTCAAAATTGCCTCGGATGTTTAGGAACGGAAAAACTACTAAAAATAGTAAATTGCCAGAACACTGTTTTGAGCCAGTTGGAATAGGTGGGTGGCCACCGATATCCACCTGGATCAATCCTCCCTCCTTAGGAAGCAATGGTCTCCATTGCGTTGAGTTCCTAGGGAGAGGGAAAAACATTTGTTGAATATGCACTCTTAATGAGTTGTTTGCCTTCCTGAAGAAGTTGTGTTGCTTAGCTTGTTGAAGGTTGTCATGAACCTGTGGTTGGATGGGTTGGACCTTTATAACCAGTCTGGATACATGAGATGACCGTGTCCAGAAGGAATCCTTGTGTTTTGCTTCAATCTTATCGACCCGATTCTAATCGACAAAAGGTGCTTGGACTGACGCTGTAGTGGTTTCGGTGCTCTTTTGTTCACCTTTTGAACATACTATGAAGAAGATGAATTTTGTATTATGAGATACTACCTTGTGAAACTATTCAGGTGGTACAATAGTTGGAACTACCTCTAGTATCCTGCAGAGGTGACCCCCTAGAGTAACAATGACACTAGGCGATCGAGACTAATAAATAGCATGGAACTTCCACATATATGGCTAGCCCAAAAGAACATCATAGATATCCAGTGGGGAAACATCACACAATACCTCATCCTTGAAGGGTTGGATTCCATATGACAATTGACACTGCTGGCTGACATGGAGATCTTGTCCCTGGTGAAGCCACCCAATGTTATATGGATGAGATGAGTTTCTTCTGGTTTCCACTATAAAAAATGAAATGCAATAGGGTCCCCTTCACTCACATCTGTGAATGGAAAAGGTGCTCCCCCTCTTCAGGATATGTTGGTTTTTTTGGATGAATTGTTGTAGTCGTGACAGTAGCAGTGGGGTATGTGTCGATGATCTATTTTCTCCCATTATTTCTTAAATCATACTTCAAATCATCGTTAGAATCCTTGTCCTTGTTCTCGGCCACTAACGACTTTTTCGAGTGACATTCACGAGTGTTGTGCTAGGGGATTTTGTTGAAATCCCACCACTTTCTAGTCTCTTTTTTCGTCTTTACGTCACTCTTACTTTCTTATAGATTCAACTGGTTTTTAGGAGGCTATTTGTTGGGGTTGTATTTATCATACTTTGGTTGTTACAGATTTGCAGACCTAAACTCCCGTTTGTTCTGGTGATTAAATTTTTTCTTGATTTTAACAACATATCGATAAGCAACATCGAGTGATGAGATGTCCAGAAAATCTATTTTAGTTTGGATGTATCTGTGTAGAGCCCCACGATATTTCAAAACCAAATTTTGCTCGAAGTATTTGATACCTAGCTTGGTGTGTAAGGTATGGAAGGTATTGGTGAACTCTGACACTGCTTGGCCCCTCTCTTCCTGCAATGTGGTCCATCTCATGTACTGGTTGTCATATTTTATAATAGGGTAATACTTTTCCTTGACCGCATCCACAAAAAAATACCAAGTGAGCTTGACCCCATATATTCTAGACTCCTCTGTGAAAATTTTCTCCGAGTAAGATTCCCACCAATGTTTGACATGGGGGAGATATTTAAGGAGTGCAAAGGTGATATTTTCTCCATCTAAAAAATTGTGAATAGAGTAATAACCTTCTAGGAGGTTTAACCATTTTTCTAGGGCATCTGCATATATATGTCCTTCAAATACGAGAATATCAAAATTAAATTGTACCTTGAAAGATGAGATTCCTCCAAAGTGGTGGCTTGATGCATACGCGTTGGTTGTTATCGACAAGAGTTGAAGGATGTGGGAAAAATTCTCCATCATTTTGTCCCTCTGTCATGTGAGAGCTTGCTCAAGAAATAGATTAATAGAATTGTCTGCTTGGTCGTTTTTCTTTCCTTTCAACGTGGAGGGTTTCTTGGGTGCATGAGAGAGATTTTCCTCAAGAGAGACAACCTTGAGACCCAAATTCTTATACTCAGACCTTGTTGGGTACATGCACTAAAAAAAAGATCAGAAACAACCTACTTTGATACCACTGATCCAGATTTATGAGCGGAACAAAATGAAAGCGGAGATATAACACAAAAATATATAGAGATATTGCAAGAGAGACAATAAAATAACATAGATATATCAGATATATAACAAGAGGAATAGATATACAATAATACATAATTTCTATTAATGCGTGAAATGTATAAAATTGTAGAAATACATAGTGAAAGACTCAATAGAATGGTGGTAGCTTATCTATGAGAAGAGATGTGTCAGCTACTCGTATTCGCAAGAAGATGGATTACAATGAGTCTCTAAAGGTATTTTTAACATAAATAAAATTCAAAACCCTAACCCCGGAAGATGAAAAATGAACAGTATTGGGGACCCCATTTTGGGTAGTTTGATGTATCAACTTCGCCGGGCATAACTTTGGCATACGATCTCTGTTTTGGGCGCATGATAGCTCGTTGGAAAGGTGTCATCGAGGAGATTCATTTTGGGGGCTCAATGAGCACCTTTAGTTATGATTAAGGTTCTCGTTACTGAAAAAAATTCATTTAGGACCTCAAAATGGCCTTGGAAGTTTAGGAACCGAAAAACTACTAAAATAGTAAATTTCCAAAAAATAGTTTTGGGCCAGTTGGAATAGGTGGATGACCACCGATATCCACCTAGATCAACTAGTTTCATGAGTCCAAATATATAAGATATGGAGATAATTTTGTTGATATATAAATAACATTAAGTGGTGATAATCCATGTGGATATCGGTGGCCACCCACCTATTCCAACTCCCTCAAAACAGTTTTCTGACAACTTACAATTTTTAGGAGCTTTTTGTTTCCTAAACTTCTGGGGCCCTTTTGAGGGCCTAAAAAAACATTTTTCATGATTGGGCACCTCCAAAATATCAAAATGCTCCGAATGATCCCCAAAAATTAACCTCATCGTCGATACCTTTCCAACGAGCTATCGCGGGCCCCAAATGGAGATCATATGCCAAAGTTATCCCCCACAAAAGTTGATACACCAAACTAACCAAAACGGGGTCCACAAAACTGTTGGCTTTCTTCTTCCAGGGTTAGGGTTTTATATTTTATGTATGTTAAAAATACCTCTGGAGCCTCATTGCAACAATCATATTCTTGTGAATGAAAGTATCTGTCATATATCTTCTCCGAGATAAGCTTCCACCATTCTAGCGAGTCTTTTACTATGTATTTCTATAGTTTTGTACATTTTCGCTCATCAATAGAAATTGTGTATTATTATATATCTATGCCTCTTGTTATATATTCGATATATCTTTGTTATATTATTAGCTCTCTTGAAATATATTTGTATATTTCTGTGTTATATCTTCATTCTCATTTTGTGCCGAAAACAATCTGAATGAGTGGTATTAGATCACACTACTCTTGATTGTTTTTCAGTGCATGTCCCCGACGCGGTCTGAGTATAGAAAGTTGTGTCTCGATCTTGTCTCTCTTAAGCATAATCACTCTTGCATGCCCAAGAAATCCTCCATGGTAGAAGAAAATAAAAATGATGAAGTAGAGGATTATATTAATTTGTTGCTTGAGCAAGCTCTCATGTGACAGAGGGACGAAATGATGGATAATTTTTCTCACATCCTTCAATGCCTATCGATAAAAAAAGTCATGTATTCATCAAGCAACCACTTTGGATACACCTCACCTTTTGAGGTACAAGTTAATTTTGATATTCTCGTATTTGAAGGATAAGTAGATGTGGATGCCCTGGAAAAATGGTTAAATCTGCTAGAAGGTTATATATGTGTTCATAAGTTCTCTAATAGGGAAAATAACACCTTCGCACTCCTTAAGGTTCTCCCCCATGTCAAACATTGGTGGGAAACTTACTAGGAGAGATTTTTCATAGAGGAGTCTGGAATATATGGGGTCGAGCCCACTTGGGATTTTTTTATGGATGCGGTCAAGGAACAATATTACCCTGTTGGTAACTATGATGACCAATACATGAGATGGAACACACTGTAGCAAGAGAGGGTCCAAACACTCCCAAAGTGTTGGATTACTGAGAGGGGGGGTGAATCGATAATAGCGTAATTATAATCCTTCTTCTCCAAATAATCCAAGTTTTATATCAATGTAGAATTATTATCCAATAATGAGCAATAAGAAATGAACAATCACACACATACATAGTACACCAGTGTTTTACATGGAAACCCAAATAGGGAGAAAATTACATAATGCTTTATCTTATATGTCTTGAAGAATTACATTCATTGGAAGCACCAACTTCCTTTGTTTTCCAGCTGCAATTGGAAGGAGGATCCAACCCCCTAGTTTCTCAAGTGACAACCTGAGGGAAGCTCCAACTCTCCAATTATTTGGCTATAACTAGAAGGAGGCTACAACCCTCTATGCTCTCCGGCTACAACCAAAAGGTGGCTACAACCATCTGCCCTTGCCCCGTCCAATCGCCTTGAAGTAAAAGTAGAATGATATAACCATTGTCCCACTATCACTGTGAGATATATCATTCTAAACATGTACCAATAAACCTAAACCATGCATTAACCATGCATCAACATGTACCTCAATCTGTAATGAACCTGTACCATAAACAAGTGCAACAACCATGCACCATCATGTACCAAACAATCTGTAATCAACCTGTACAATAAAAAAGTGAAACCAACCATGTACCAAGTGTGTACCAATGATGTTTGAAATACTCATCAACTATGACTCGTTAATATGTACCAACATCATCAACTATACACCTCATGTATGTGCCAACTCATCAAATACTTGTCTCAAGCATGTACCCAACTTGTACCTCAACCAAAATCCCTCATCAATTCCATCATCCAAATATGGTTTATAAATTTCCAATAGACCTAGTGTATATGATCACATACCTGCAAACCTTCCTTAACTTTAACAATAAGAGACTAGCATTTTCATTAAACGTTTTTTTAGTCTCACAAGACTAGTTTTGGATTAGTCAACAACCCTAACTTGAAATAATCATAACTTTGTACCTATAATAAATAAATATCTAAAACTGATATACAATGTTCTTCAGTTTTTTTGGTTCCATTCCTCTAGGTTTCACTACTTGGAACTTATCAGAAAAGGAGTTATGGAAAAAATGGCACACCCTGTGAAATTTTGGCTTATTCTAGAGAGTGACCTTGTAGAGCATGCCCCACAGATGGAATATTTGTTGAATTGACCAGAAAATATTACACAGAATACTACAGACTATACTCAAACCAACACATTTTGTCTTACTATATTTGGATCTGTTATGAAGAAGTTATGATGTTTTTACTCGAAACACCTAGTTTTGACTAGTTTCAGGAATAACCACAAACCCTATTTTCCACGGAGTGTAACTCCAAAAATCCAATGACCCAAAAGATTATTTTTTTACCATAGATACTTGGATATGTTTCCTCAATGGCATAGAAATTTCACGATTTCAATCATTCTAGAAAAAAATTTATTGTGAAAATGGTGAGATGACCTGAAAAAAAAAAACATACCTTAGAAAGCATCATCAAAATAACTTATCCTTCCTTGAATTTTCGTCTTCTTTTCTTCACTTTCCTATAGGTATTAAATATTCTCAAGTGTTTCTAAAATTAGAGAGCCTTTCCTCTTATCTATACTCTCCAAGTAGCGTCCTTAAAAACATCTTCTAGGTCACTTTGCCCACTTTCCTTATTTTAAGGTTAACCCACTTCTAATTTCTCCATTAAATTTATTATTTAAACAATTTATTTTGTATTCACTTTGAATTATAGTACACTCATCACTTCACTTTATTATTTACCTTCTAAAATATCTAAACCACATTGACTAATTTGACCTTTTGGGGCTTCTAGATGACATAAGAGGGTCCTTCAACTTCGTAAGGCCATAAATCTCAAACCGTGAGGATTTATGTGACGTTCCACATACCACCAGATATGGAATGACATGTACTATCTATATAGAATAGTATTACCTTCAAAAATAGAAAAAATCATACCGTTATCAATCAAACAAACTTGGATCCATTACCCAAACCTGGTTTCTCCAACTTCACATGGTCATAACTCTCTAACCATGAGAAGTTATGTGACATTCAATATAACACCATAAATGGCATGAAAACAACTATCCATATAGGATAGTTTCCATGAAAAATTCATTGTCCTTCATCTCATTTTTCCACAATTAATCATAGGTTCTCTTACTCCGTAAAGTGTCTTCCCATGAGGGATTTCACCATAAGGGAACCACTTTGGAGTTCATCCATATTTACTTATTATAAACCATGAAAGACAATAATGATTAATATTTACATCAAAAAATCTTGGGTCCATTACCCAAACCTTTGTGCTACAGGGATTTCTTCAATGGTTGACATTAGTGACAACCAACCTTAATCAACATTCTCCCCCTTTGGCATTGATGGCAACACTCTGATGCAATATTGAAATCATATCACTCATGCTCCCCCTGGAACCATGCCTCTGTCCTCTTCATCTGATAAATTTAATCCCTCTGGAACCATGCCTCTGTCTTCTTCATCTGATAAATCTCTCCCCCTTTGTCATCAACGGAAAATGCATTTTTCCATACAGGGCTGCTCCCCCTGACTTAATTGTCCTCTTATGGTGCTTCCTTGTTTACATATAAGGCCTATAATATAACCATTCAAAAAGAATTTATTTTTGAGTGGACATAACTCCAAATCTTTGGCAAAGATATTCAAAGGATTCCCATGGAAGTGGTTTTGTAAAGATGTCTACCACCTATTATTTTGTGCCCACATACTCAACTTTGATGTTCTTTTATGCAACCTGCTCCCATAGAAAGTGATACTTGATTAGAATATGCTTTGTCTTGGAGTGCATCACGAGGTTCTTTGAGATACTGATGGCACTTGTATTATCACAATAGATTGGAATGGGCTCATCATAGTCAACCTGTATATATTTCAGAGTTTGTTTCATCCAAAGAACCTATGTACAACATGATGTTGCTGTAATATACTCTGCCTCGGCTATAGCTAAATATATTGATGATTGTTTCTTTATTAGCCATGATACTAAAAATTCACCCAAGTAGAACGTTGCTCCACTAGTGCTTCGTCGATCATCAATACAACGTGCCCAATCTACATCTGTGTAGGCAATAAGTGATAGATCCTTTCCTTTTGGATACCATAATCCAAACTCTTATGTTCCTTTGAGATATCTGAAAATCCTCTTCACTGCTAACACATGTGACTCCTTTGGTGCTTCTTGAAATCATGCCAATTGTCTAACTTCTTTCATTACATCTGGTATGGATGTTGCCATATATAGTAGGTTGCCAATCATTGACCTGTATTGCCTCTTATTTGTAGACTTCAAATCATCATTTTTGTTCAACTTGCAACTGGTTTGCATGGGAGTGATAACTAGTTTGCAATCTTCCATTTTGAACCTCTTTATCATTTCTCTGATATACTTGGTTTGGGAAATAAAGATTCCTTGGTTGCTTTGACATATCTGAAGTCGCAAAAAGAAGGAAAGTTATCCAAGTAATGACATTTCAAATTCATTCTACATATATTTTGCAAATTTCTGGCTTAACCTCTCATCATCACTACCAAAAATAATATCATCAATATAAACTTCAATTAATAAAATATTACCTTCACTTACCTTGATGTAGAGGTTGTTGTCTGCACTTCTTTTTCTGAACCTTGCCTATTGCAGATATTTATCCAGTCTAGAGTACCATGCTCTAGGAGCTTGTTTTAGACCATACACGACCTTCTTTAATTTACACACATAATATACATTCTCTGACAACTGAAATCCTTCTGGTTGTTCAATGTAGAATTATTCTTCAAGTTCCCCATTTAGAAAAGATGATTTTACGTCCATCTGATATACTTTAACATTTTTGGAGTATGCATAGGCTAAAAGAAATTAGATTGCTTCCATTCTGGCAACTGGCGAAAATGTCTTTTCAAAGTTGATTCCTTCGATCTGTGCATATCCTTTACATACCAGTCTATATTTCTTCCTTGTAACTTGTCCATCTTCATTTAATTTATTCCTGAAAACCCATTTTGTGTCGATCACATTCTTATTCTTTGGTCTTGGAATCAATTCCCAAGTGTCATTTTTCTCTATTTGATCTAATTCTTCATTCATGGCCTTATTCCAAAATTCATCCTTGTTGTCTTCTACAAAACAATTTGTTTCAATTGTAGATAAGAGTGATAGGTGTGTTTGTTCTGGTGAATGGATTTTCCTTCTTGTCTCAACTCCTGCATCTTTGTTTCCAATAATCTGATCTGAAGGATGATTCTTATGTACTTGTTTGCTAGGTGTCTTTGGAGATACTTGTTGAACCTGCTCTTCTGTTTCTGTTGGATTCTCTTCATCTTCCTCTTCTACTTCATCTTCCACTTCTTCTTCTTCGAAAAGTTGTTCCATTGATTTTTTTTCTTCTTCCTTTGATTCTAGTCGGCCTGTTTCATCATTTGTTACGTTGATGCTTTCCACAACTTTGTTCAATCTTAGATTGTAACACTTGAATGCTTTCCTTGTACTTGAGTAACCAACAAGTACTCATTTTTCCACACGAGAGTCAAAATTTCCCATTCTTCCATCTTCTCTTTTGATGTAGCATTTGCTTCCAAAAACTTTAAAGTGCTTCACATTTGTTGGTCTTCCTTTCCATAGCTCGTAGGGAGTTTTATCAGTGTTTTTTTTTAGCATTACTCTATTTTGAATGTGAACTGTTGTATGCACTGCCTGTGTCCAAAATATATCTATCAATTTGGAATCCATTAAAATTCTTCGAGCCATTTCCTGTACTGTCATGTTCTTTCTTTCAACAACTCCATTCTATTGAGGTGTCCTAGCAATGAAGAATTGTCTTTTTATTCCATGATTTCTACAGTGGTCCATAAATTCCTTTGAAGAGAACTATCTTTAATTATCAGATCTCAAGCATTTGATTCTTGAATCCATCTCATTTTCAACCATTTCCTTGTAGATCTTGAATTTTTCAAAATCTTCTAACTTGTTCTTGAGAAAGAAAACTGCAGTCATTCTGGTATAATCATCAACTAATAACATAAAGTATATGTCACCTTTTAATACCTTTGTTGTAGTTGGTCCAGCTAGATTAGTGTGCACAATTTCTAGTGGTCTTGTTGTCGAATATTCCTTTGATTTGAACTTGGTCTTTGTTTGCTTTCCTTGTTGACAATGCTTGCATAAAGTGTTGGTTGGTTTCTTGATCTAGGGCATTTCTCTGACTGCCTCTCTTTTGCTGACTTTGACGAGGTTATCAAAATGCACGTGACTCATTCTTCTGTACCATAGCAAACTTTCATCTTCCTTTCCTAGAAAACACTTTTCATTTCCAACTTCACTTAACACATATATGTTGTTTGAAGTTCTTGCAACTCTATCGACCAATTTCCTTGAACCTTGTCTTTTTATCTCACACTTTTTTTAATCAAAAGTAAATTTATGACCTTGGTCACACATTTGAATCATACTTAGAAGATTATGTTTCATATCTTATACCATTAGAACATTTTGTGCCTTTTTATTCTTGTTCCCAATTAAGACTATGTCTTGTCCAATGATTTTGGCTGAATTATCATTTCCAAAGGAGATGGATCCATTTCTTTCCTTTCGCAATATAAGAAATTTGTCTCTATCACCTGTCATGTGTTTTGAACACCAACTGTCAACATGCCAACCATGTTTTTTGTTCTTAGCTTGTAGAGGGACTATTCATTGCTCATTGCTATACTGATCTTGCTTTCTTATCCATATCGTTTTCTGAGGTTCTTGTCTATGACTGTTGTTATTCTGCTAAAGTTCTTTAGGAGGGACTGTCATTCTGCAATTTTTTTCCACATGTCCACAATTGTTACATTTGTAACATTCCACTTCAGTGCTCAAACATTCAAACCTATTGTAACTTCTTCTTTGTGTTTCACTAGGTCTTCTTGAGTAACCTCTTTGTGCATGATTTTCAAAGTTGTTATTGTTCCTGTTGTTAGCTACAATTTACAACTTTATGTCCATTACATGCATAACATAAACCAAAAAATATAGTTTGATACCTGGGAGTTGAAGATCTTCTGAACGAACATTCTCTTATGAATCCTTCTTATTCTTGAGGCCTATCTGTCTATTGTTGATTCTGAAATCTGAATCTTCTCAGTGGAGGGATGTCCCTATAATCTCCCTTGTACATCTTCTTATCCCCTTTTATTTTTTTTGCATAGCTTTTTGGATTTGTTTCTTTCTCTATTTTTTTGGAGCTTGATCCCTTTTATGTCTGATTGTATCTAAGTCCAGACTCGTCAAGATGAAATTTTTGACTGCTGATAATGTCATCCATAACTTTTGAGCTATTCTTCACATTTTTCTTTTGAATATCATTTCTTAGTGTGACAATCTTTGCTTCCAAGTTTCCAATGATCTTGTCCTTTTCTTCTAGTTGTTCTTTGAGTGCTTCTTCAATTCTTTTATCTTCTTCTATTTGAACCTTCAATCTTGTGAACATTTGTCCTAGTTCTCAAGTGTCCTTTTTCTTGTCTAGTTCTTCTTGTAGTTTCTTGTTTTTATTCTTTTCTCTTCTGATAACTTCTATAGCACACATTAATTCTTCTCAATAATCAACTTCTGCCTCTTTAATTTCTTCATATCCTTCTTCAACTTCTTCTTATTCTTCTTTGGAGTCTTCTTTGTCACAATCTTTTATTGCCATGAATAGAACTCTTCCTATATCACTATCACTGATTTCATCTTCATTTGATGATGAGATGTCTTCTTTCATGCATAAGATTTTCTTGAAATCTTTCTTTGTAGTTATTTTTCCTTTATATGTGTTTTTTCCTTTTGAGTAACCTTCATCATTTCTCTTTTTATTATGAGGACATTTGCTAGAAAAATCACCAATACCATCACAATTAAAACAAATTAAAGGAATCTTGCCTCTATACCTACCATTGGTTCCCTTGTTCAGTCTTTTGACGTAGTTGGTCACTTCTTCATCATCTTCCGAGATGTCACTCCTACTGCTATATTCTTCTTATTCCTCGTTCTTTTGCTTTGATATTTTGGATGCTTTGAAGGTGCTTCTTTTACATTTGGATTTTCCTATTCAGTTCTCATTTCATATGCTGTAAATATTCCATGCAGTTCGTCCATGTTTATTGAGTTCATATCCTATTTTTCTTCTAGCGTTGATGACGCAACCCCACTCTCACAGTAGTCGGTCGCTCCACCAGGACCTTCTTACTTCTTGGCCTGAAGAACTCAGAGGTTCTTCAACTCCTCTCGGGAGACTTCTACCCACAGTAACCTTCCACTCGCTCAGATCCTCCCTACTTTGATTATCGGGGGATCGGCTCTCATGACTTCACGAGTTCAACGCTTGAAGGCTAAATCCTTAGATCCCCGAGATCCGATATCTCTAGTCAACGTTGACCTTCCTCGTGTGTCGGGACCTCGCGCTATCGCAGACTCGCAACCCGCGTCACTATATCTTCAGAATCCCAACCTCCGAGATCCAAGACGCCGAGATGCCGACCAACTCGCCTTCTCGCATTTTGTTACCTCGCTACTCGCAAGACCAATCTCTGAATCCTTTAACCCCCGAGACCCGATGTCCCGAGACCACCCTTCACATCACCCAACTATGACTCACACCATGCACGTGATTTCTGCGACGTCGGCTCTCGCATTCTCGTGCTCGCTTTGGCCAACCTATCAACTCTGCCCACACGAAGCACCGGTATGCCGATCTCTGAGTAGAGTAGTGATCGTTGAAGTTCTCCTCGACAAATTCAAGTCGTCAATTCTCTTTCTCTGGACGAATCCTCCGGCTTCCAAGCTTTCCCTTAGTTCAAATCCCTTTCAAGCTGGTTTCTGCGGCACGAACGAGGAACTATCCCTCCTGAGCTGAATTCTCTCTTCGACTCCTCCAGAGACTTCTCACGTTCTTCCTGTGTTCGACTTCCAACAACTCTCAAAGTGTTGAAGCCGTCTAAACCTGTGCAATCTTGCTAACACGGTCCAGCTCCTCTTCTCTCAGACTCAGCTCTGAGACTTCTATTCAACCTGCAATCACCTACATGGTTCGAACAACCCAACCTGACCTTGGGAAACAGAGAACAAAAGTTCAACTGCTCAGCCTCCTCAACACACTCTATGCGGAGGAATTCAACTGCACTCGATGCAGGAATCTCGTGGCCTAAGCAGAGAAACAATTGAAACTTATTCTCTCAGGTTATGAACCTGATACGCAATCACATATGCATCATAAAGAAGATAAGCATAAAAAGAAGCAAACATGCACAAGCACAATATCAGCAGCACACAGAGATCAAACACATCCATGGAGTTGAATCAAAGTCTTTCCTATTAATTCAAGGTCTGTACATGGAGGTTTTGCTCAAGCTCTCTGTTCTACTCTCCTGCTCTCAATGCTAATGCTGAATGAATGTAATGATCCTCCTACAATGTACAAAGGGAGCATGCCTATATTCCGTTTCCCTCTCGAAAGTAAAAGTGTCTAATCTACGGTTAATTACTCTATCTACTTGCATTAAATCTAGTAAATGCCTCAACTACCTAAGGACGAGAGATTATCCGCTCAAGGTTCGTTACAATGTACAAATGCGCTTAATCACATCAAAACATTAATGTTTTACGCAGCCAAATTACAATGTTTCAAAATTTGAATGTTGGCGTCCTCCAGCTGTCTCTTTTCCTCCTCGCGCTGGCTCGCTTGATGGGTGAGCGATGCTCCTGCATCATACTCCTCGGCTCAAAAAGATTCATGGGCTCCTGTCCATGAGTCCCTGCACTGTTTGCCCATGTTTCTGTATCACTGCCTCATCTTCCCAGCTGGCATCCTCCACTAGGTGGTGTTTCCATTTCACCAGGTACTCAAAGTATTGCTTTCTCCTGGTCTTTTTGCCTGCCCTTTTATCCAGTATGCACTCCATCTCAGGTTTCTGTGCAACTGGCAATTGCTTCTGCCACTGGACGATTGGTTCCTCAACACTCCCAACTCCTGCACCTTCGGCCTTATATGGGTATAAATCCGAAATGTTGAAAATTGGAGATATCCCGATGCCCTCTGGCAACTCAAGCTCATATGCGTTTTCCCCGAATTTCTTCAAGACTTTGCACGACCCAATTTTCTTCATCTTGAGCTTGTTATACGTTCCCCTTGGGAACCTTTCTTTCCGCAAGTGCGCGAGAACCATGTCCCCAAATTCAAACTGGGACTGTCTTTTTCTCTGATCAGCTCTGTGCTTGTACTCCTGATTCGACTTCTGCAGTCGCTGCTTCACCTCCGCGTGAAGTTCGTGCATTGCCTCAGCAAATTCTTCCGCCCTTGCACTACTAGTCTCAGCCTGTTCTGGCTCCCTGAGCTCAGACACTCCTCTCGGCTGTGTTCCATACAAAATTTGGAACGGACTCTTTCCTGTACTCCGATTCACAGAATCATTGTACACAAACTCTGCCTGTGGTAGGATCTGATCCCAGCTGGTGTGATGCTCCACCACCAGGCTTCTCAACAGATCCCCCAAGATCTTGTTGACCACTTCTGTCTGTGCATCTGTCTGCGGATGATATGCTGAGCTGAATGCCAAGTCAGTCCCCAGCTTTCTCCATATTGTCCTCCAAAAATGACCGATGAACTTCGTGTCCTGATCCGAGACTATGCTCCTGGGCAATCCATGCAATCTCACGATCTCTTTAAAAAACAAATTCGCGATGTGTGTCGCATCGCTTGTCTTATGACATGGAATAAAATGTGCCATCTTCGAGAACCTGTCCACTACTACAAAAATGGAATCCACGCCTCTCTGCGTTCTCGGTAATCCCAACACAAAGTCCATACTAATGGCTTCCCATGGCCTCTCGGGTATGGGCAATGGACGATAGAACCTTGTGTTCTGCTTTCGGCCTTTCGCATGTTGACATATCCTGCACCTGTCAACAAACCGTTTAACACCTGCACGCATGCCCGGCCAAAAATATGATTCGCTTAGCTTGGCGAATGTTTTGTCATGCCCAAAATGACCTGCTGAGCCGCCGCTATGTTTTTCCTTCACCAAATTCTCTCTCATAGAGCAATCTGGAATGCACAATTGATTGCCTTTGAACAGCAATCCATCTTGGATCATGTAGTCAATACATGGACTCCTATCCCTGAGAACTGGGTTCTCGGCTGCTTCGTATGCTTCACCGAAATCAACATCACCTGCATACATGTCTTTCAGATTCTCAAAACCCAGTGTTTTGATCCTGAATTCCTGCAACATCAAACATTTCCTGCTCAAGGCGTCTTCTACCTTGTTCGCAGCTCCCGAAATGTGCTTGATCATGAATGTGAAGTTTTGCATATACTCCACCCACTTCGCATGCTTTTGATTTAGCTTCTCCTGCTGACTTACAAACTGTAATGCATGGTTGTCTCTATACAACACAAACTCCTTGGGTATGAGATAATGCCTCCACTTCTTCAATGCCTGAATGATGGCATAGAATTCTTTATCGTATGTGGAGTATTTCAACTTTGCATCATCTAGCTTCTCGCTGTAGTATGCTACATGCCTGTCATCCTGACTCAGAACCCCTCCAACTGCATACCCACTGGCATCACATTTCACCTGGAAGGTTTTCTGAAAATCTGGCAACACTAACACCGGTTGCTCAGTAATATTTCGCTTCAACAAATTGAAGCTTCTTTCAGCCTCCGCTGTCCACTGAAAAATTTTATGCCGCTTCTTCACAGTGTCCATCATCGCGGCACTAATTCCACTGAAGTTTCAAATGAACTTCCGGTAGAAGCTCGCCAAACCATGAAACCTCCTTACCTCGAAAACATTTCTCGGCGATGGCCAGTTCCTGATCACTTCAACCTTCTCAGGATCCATCTTCAATGTATTCACTGAGATCACAAAACCCAGATAGATGAGTTATGTCTGCATGAAGGAACACTTCTTCAAATTGATCAACAGCTTTTCATGCTGTAGTCTCCTCATCACCGTGGACAAATGCCTCAAGTGTTCAGCCTTAGTCTTGCTGAAAATCCATATGTCGTCCAAATACACGACCACAAACTTACCGATGAATTCTTGTAGGACTTCATTCATCAGCCTCATAAAGGTGCTTGGTGCATTTGTTAACCCAAACGGCATGACCAACCATTCATACAAACCCTCATTTGTTTTGAAGGCCATCTTGCATTCATCTCCCTCTCTCATCCAGATCTGATGGTATCCGCTCTTGAGATCTATCTTGGAGAAGTAATTCGCCCCACTTAGGCAATCCATCAAGTCACCCATTCTCGGTAACAGAAACCTGTACCTGATGGTGATCTTATTTATCGCCCTGGAGTCCGTACACATCCTCCAGCCTCCATCCTTCTTCGGGCCCAACACTGTCGGAACAACACATGGACTCAGACTCTCTCTGACCAGTCCCTTATCCTGTAGATCCTGAACCTGCCTTTTGACCTCCTCGTTCTCCTGAGGTGTCAACCTGTATGCTACCTTGTTCGGCAAACTTGCTCCGGGTATGAGGTCAATGTGGTGACTCACACTCCTAATTGGTGGTAATGAATGCGGCAGTTCATCCACGATGATATCAACAAACTCTCCCAGTAGTTGTTGAATCTCTTCTGGAAAGTCATCCACTCTTGTGCTTGTCAGAACAATCCTCGGCTTCCTGACAACAAAGAATTGTGGATCTTCATCCTTCTCCAACTCTGTGAGAAGTTCTTTTCCACTCATGAGAAGTATCATGTTGCTCGCTTCCGGCTTCACTTCCTTGTCTCTTATTGGTAGTAGTTTATGGATTCTCCCATCCTTCTCCAAGGTGTATGTGTTCATCCTCCCATCATGAACCACATTTCTATCATACTGCCATGGTCTTCCCAGCAGTATATGACATACGTCCATGGGAATAACATCACACAGAATTTCATCATGATAATTCCCAATTTTAAATTTAACTAAGCATTGTTTAGTGACACTTATCCGGTGTCCTTTTTGTAACCATGAGACTTTATATGCGCTCGGGTGCTTAGTTGTTGTCAGTTCCAACTTCTCCACCATCTCGGTTTCAACGAGATTATCAGTGCTCCCGCTGTCGATGATGAATTTGCATTTCCTGTCCTTGGCCGTACAAGCCGTTCTGAACAGTCTGCTCCATTGCACTGAGCTGTTCACTTCTTTCTCGGGTGCCAAAAGAATTTTGTGCATCCCCAACGACCTTCCGCTGTCAGCATCTTCACCCTCAATGGCACGCTTCTGCTGCGCCTCAACGATGTGAGTATCACTCCTGTCCAGCTTCCTGTCTGGACAGTCAATGGCTTTGTGTCCGTCTTTACCACACGTGAAACATGTGATAACTCCTCCTCGACCTCTGCCTCTACCTCGGGTACGAGGAAATGTGGTTCCATCAGCATATCCTCCCTACTGATCATCTTGCGGCCTCCTCGGCTCAAAATTATGCTGCCTCTGCTGTGAGGTTCCTCCTCTTTCAACTTTTCCCTGAGGTCTCTTCCAATCCTCCTTGGGCTTCTGTGTTCTCTCTTGGACAACTGCCTTGCCTTTTGGCTGGCTTCTGCCTCGCCCTCGCTATCCCTTCTTGCGACTCAGCTTCTCTTCAGCTCTTAAATCCATCTGGTACGTTTCCTCAACAGTGCGGATGGTAACCATGCTCAGCTCGTCCTGAATATCATACCTGAGACCATTCAGATATCTTGCCACCTTTTCGTCATCACTTTCCCGATGACCAGCTTGAATGTTGAGCCTGTAGAATTCTTCGGTGTACTCTTTCACCGACATCAACTTCTATCTCAGGTTCTGCATGTGCCTAAACAGAGTGATCTGGTAGTCCCATGGAATGAACTTCGCCTTCAAATTGGCGATCATCCGATCCCAGCTCTTGATCTTCTGCTTGCCTTTGGATCGTCTGTCTGCCTGCAGCTCGTCCCACCATAACGTTGCATGTCCCTTCAGCTTTGTGACGGCATGCCTTATCTTTTTGTCCTCTTCGATGTCCTCATAGTCGAAGTAGGTGTCGAGTGCTCAGATCTAATCCAACAATTCCTCAGCATTTAGACTCCCCTCATAGACAGGAATGTCCATCTTCGTCTTCGAGCTCATCCTCTAAATGGGTCTTATCAACCTCTCTGTCGAGGCATCTTCTGCTGTGACCTCTTCTTGGTCATGTCCAGCTTCCTCTTCCACTTCGGAATCGCTGAACTCTGCTGTACCAGCCCCACGCCTCTGGGTGGTTTCCATCTCCTCGAGTCTCGTCCTGAGATCTCGAATTTGACGTTCCATTTCTGGGTTACCTGCTGGCCTACCCCTTCTTCGCACGTCCCTGTCTTCCCGATCAGGTGACTGCCTCTCCCTTCTGGGCAGCATTGTATCTTCTTCTCTCTGCTATCTGAAAAAAGAGAACCCTAACTCTCGCTCTGATACCACTCTGAGGTTCTTCAACTCCTCTTGGGAGACTTCTACCCACAGTAACCTTCCACTCGCTCAGATCCTCCCTACTTTGATTATCGGGGGATCAGCTCTCGTGACTTCACGAGTTCAACGCTTGAAGGCTAAATCCTCAGATCCCCGAGATCCGATATCTCTAGTCAACGTTGACCTTCCTCGTGTGTCCGGACCTCGCGCTATCGTAGACTCGTGACCCGCATCACTATATCTTCGGAATCCCAACCTCCGAGATCCGAGATGCCGAGATGCCGACCAACTCGCCTTCTCACCTTTCGTTACCTCGCTACTCGCAAGACCAATCTCTAAATCCTTTCACCCCCGAGACCCAATGTCCCGAGACCACCCTTCACATCACCCAACTATGACTCACACCATGCACGTGATTTCTGCGACGTCGACTCTCGCGTTCTCATGCTTGCTTTGGCCAACCTATCAACTCCGCCCACACGAAGCGTCGGTATGCCGATCTCCGAGTAGAGTAGTGATCGTTGAAGTTCTCCTCGACAAATTCAAGCTGTCGATTCTCTTTCTCTGGACGAATCCTCCAGCTTCCAAGATTTCCCTTAGTTCAAATCCCTTTCAAGCTGGTTTCTGCGGCACGAACGAGGAACTATCCCTCCTGAGCTGAATTCTCTCTTCGACTCCTCCAGAGACTTCTCACGTTCTTCCTGTGTTCGACTTCCAACAACTCTCGAAGTGTTGAAGCCGTCTAAACCTGCGCAATCTTGCTAACACGGTCTAGCTCCTCTTCTCTCAGACTCAGCTCTGAGACTTCTATTCGACCTGCACTCACCTGCATGGTTCGAACAACCCAACCTGACCCTGGGCAACAGAGAACAAAAGTTCAACTGCTCAGCCTCCTCAATGCACTCTATGCGGAGGAATTCAACTGCACTCGATGCAGGAATCTCATGGCCTAAGCAGAGAAACAATTGAAACTTATTCTCTCAGGTTACGAACCTGATACGCAATCACATATGCATCATAAAGAAGATAAGCATAAAAAGAAGCAAACATGCACAAGCACAATATCAGCAACACACAGAGATCAAACACATCCATGGAGTTGAATCAAAGTCTTTCCTATTAATTCAAGGTCTGTACATGGAGGTTTTGCTCAAGCTCTCTGTTCTGCTCTCCTGCTCTCAATGCTAATGCTGAATGAATGTAATGATCCTCCTATAATGTACAAAGGGAGGGTGCCTATATTTCGTTTCCCTCTCGAAAGTAAAACTGTCTAATCTACGGTTAATTACTCTATCTACTTGCATTAAATCTAGTAAATGCCTCAACTACCTAAGGACGAGAGCTTATCCACTCAAGGTCCATTACAATGTACAAATGTGCTTCATCACATCAAAACATTAATGTTTTACGCAGCCAAATTACAATGTTTCAAAATTTGAATGCTGGCGTCCTCCAGCTGTCTCTTTTCCTCCTCGCGCTGGCTCGCTTGATGGGTGAGCGATGCTCTGGCATCAGTTGATATCTTAGGGTTGAATATCATAGTAAAATATCTTAGTAGCTTTTGAACAATTATAGATTCTTCGATTTCTTCTCCCAATACTATGATTGTATTCACTGTTTCATTAACTCTTAAGAAGTAGGCTACAATATTCTCATCTTCCTTTATTTTAAGTTGTTCAAACTAACCTCTGTAAGTTTGAAGTTTTGTTTCTTTGACTTTTGTATCTCCTTCATAGATATTTCGAAGCTTGTCCCAAATCTTTTTGGCATATTTACAATGTGCAACTTTGGTGAATATTGTTTCACTAAGACCATTCAAAAGTTCATTTGTAGGTTTGGAATTATTCTGACCAAGTTTCATTGCTTTGTCATTTGTTGGTGGAACTGCTAGTCCTGTGTATCCATCTACAATCGATTGCCAAATTTCAAACCCCTGTGCTTGTATATATGTCTTCATATTTATGCTCCAAAAATAATACTTTTTTCCATCAAAGTTTGGTATTCCGTGTTTATATGAGTTGTTACTCTCCCTGATCTACCTTTCAGTGGTTAAACTAATTTTTGAAGGAACCTACTCTGAAACCAATTGTTGGATTACTGAGGGGGGGGGGGGTGAATCAGTAATAGCGTAATTATAATCCTTTTACTCAAAATAATCCAACTATTATATAAATGTAGAATTATTATCCAATAATGAGCAATAATAAATGAACAATCACACACATACACAGTACACCAGTGTTTTACGTGGAAACCCAAATCAGGAGAAAACCAAGGAATGATTTATCTTATATGTCTTGAAGAATTACATTCATTGGAAGAACCAACTTCCTTTGTTTTCTAGCTGCAACTAGAAGGAGGCTCCAACCCCCTAGTTTCTCAAAATACAACCTGAGGGAAGCTCCAACTCCCCAATTCTCTGGCTACAACCAAAAGGAGGCTAAAACCCCCTATGTTCTACGGCTACAACCATAAGGTGGCTACAACCACCTGTCCTTGCCCTGTCCAACCACCTTGAAGTAAAAGTAGAATAATGGAACCACTGTCACACTATCACTATGAGATATACCGCTTTAAACATGTACCAATAAACCTGAACCATGTATCAACCATGCATCAACATGTCTGTCAACCTGTAATCAACCTGTACCATAAACAAGTGCATCAACCATGCACCATCTTGTACCAAACAATCTATAATCAACCTATACCATAAACAAGTGTGACCAACCATGTACCAAGTATGTACCAATCATGTTTCAAGTACTCATCAATATGTACCAAAATCATCAACTATACACCTCATGTATGTGTCAACTCATCAACTACTTGTCTCAAGAATGTACCCAACTTGTACCTCAACCAAAATCCCTCATCAATTTCATCATCTGAATATGATTTGTAACTCTATAATAGGCCTGGTGTATATAATCACATACCTGCAAACCTTCCTTAACTTTAACAATAAGAGACTAGCATTTTCATCAAACGTTTCTTTAGTCTCACAAGACTAGTTTTGGATTAGTCAACAACCTTAACTTGAATTAATCATAACTTTGTACCTATAATGAATAAAAATCTGAAAATGATACACAATGTTCTTCAGTTTGTTTTATGTAATTCCTCCAGATGTGACTACTTGGAACCTCTCAGAAAAGGAGTTATGGCAAAAATGACACACCTTGTTGAATTTTCGCTTATTCTAGAGAGAGACCTTGCCTAGCGTGCGCCACATGGAATATTTGTTGAATTGATCTAAAAATGTTACACAAAATAATACAGATTGTACTCTAACCAACACATTTTTTCTTACTGCATTTGGATCTGTTATGAAGAAGTTATGACGTTTTTACACGAAACACTTATTTTTTACTAGTTTCAGGACTAGCCACAAACCCTATTTTCCATGGAGTGTAACTCGAAAAATACAACAACCCACGAGTTAAATTTTTTACCACAGATACCTGGATATGTTCCCTCAATGGAATAGAAAGTTCATGGTCTGAATCATTGAATAAAACAAGTTATTTCAAAAATGGTGAGATGACCTGAAAAAAAAAAAAAAAACATACCTTAGAAAGCATCATCAAAAATTTTTATCCTTCCTTGAATTTTGGCCTTCTTTTCTTCACTTTTCTCATAAATTCATCTTAGATATCCTTTCGCTAACTTAGACAGCTATAGGTATTCAATATTCTCAAGTGTTTCTAAAATGAGAGAGCCTTGTCTCTTATTTATACTCTCCAAGTAGCTTCCTTAAAAACACCTTCTAGGTCACTTTGCCCACTTTCCTTATTTTAGGGTTAACCCACTTCTAATTTCTCCATTAAATTTATTATTTAAATCATTTATTTTGTATTCACTTTGAATTATAGTACACTCATCACTTTACTTTATTATTTACCTTCTAAAATCTCTTAAACTACTTTGACTACTTTGACCTTTTGGGGCTTCTAGATGACATAAGAGGGTCCTCCAACTTCATAAGACCATAACTCTCAAATCGTGAGGAGTTATGTGACATTCCACATACCATCAGAAATGGAATGAAATGCACTATGCATATATAATAGTATTACGTTCAAATATAGAAAAAATAATACCATTATCCATCAAACAAACTTGGGTCCATTACCCAAACCTGGGTTCTCAAACTTCACATGGTCATAACTCTCTAACCATGAGGAGTTATGTGACATAACACATACCATCGGAAATGGCATGAAAAGAACTATACATATAGGATAGTTTCCATGAAAAATTCATTGTCCTTCATCTCATTATTCCACAATTAAGCATGTGTTATCTTACTCTACAAAGCATCTTCCCGTGAGGGATTTCACCATAAGGGGACCACTTTGGAGTTCATCCATATTTACTTCTTATCAACCATGGCAAGAGAATAATTAGTCATATTTACATCAAACATTATTGGGTCCATTACCTAAACCTTTGTTTTGTGGGGCTTTCTTCAAGGGTTGACATCAATCACAACCAACCTTAATCAACACAGAGTTCATAAATAATTTCCATACCTTGCATACCAATATGGGTATGAAAGATTCAAAGTGACATATGATTCTAAAATACCACGGGGCTTTGCATTGGTAAATCTAAACTAAAATGGATTTCCTGGCCAAATCATCACTGGGAGCTGCCTATTGATATGTTATCAAAATCGATGAGAAATTTAGGCATTAGAAAAAATGGGAATTCAGGTTTGCAAATCCTCAACAACGAAAGTATGATAAATATGGCTCTAACAAACAGCCTCCAAAAAATCCATCCAAGCCCCAAGAAAATAATGGTCACGAGAAGATGAAGAAGGAAACTGGAAAGTGGTGTGATTTCCACAAAATCCCCTGGCAAAAAACTAATGAATGTCACTGAAAAAAGTCATTGATGGCCGAGATCAATGACAAGAAGCCAAACTGAGATTCAGAAAATACTAGTAGAAGACGAAACATCGATATAGAACCCATTGCTACTGTCATAACTGTTGTGTTGGTTTTTTCACTTGTGTGAGAAAAACAACAACACTTGAATATCTAGATGAGCCTGCTAGACAAAACAAAATTTTGTGAGTGGTTTAAACAAGCCAAGCACATGTAATAAACAAATAAACAAACTAAAACAACTAAGAAATAAAATTTAGAAAGCATGAGAAACTTAGAACCATAAAAATCAACCAATGACCAACATAATGCTACCAATATATCAATAGATTAGTAGGCAAAACACAGTAGATAAAAATGAGGACTTATGAGTCCCCTCTTCCTCCTTGGAAGGGATATTGAGTTCCCTAATGGAGAGCTATTATTACAATGGAATAAAAATGGAAAATGGCGAAGTCAATCAATGCCTATACCCTCAAGATGTAAGTGGAATGACCTATTACAATGGTGCTTGAAGACTCCAAAGAGAACAGAGGATTCTCAAGGGAGAATTGAGACAGCATAACAATACTATGAAGATCTTGTTTTCTTAGTGCACCCATGGCTCTTATTTATAGCATTTATTCAAGGAAAAATTTAATTGGTTCTTGGTGTGAACAAGGGGCCTTTTAAGGCACCCTCTAGTCCTTGACCAACCCCCCATTCACATTTCACTCAGACATGAAGGTCAAATCAGATTGGGAGTTGGTCCATAAGTTGTTGGGGGGGTGACAAGAACGATACATGCATCATTCATAGAAGTCCATGGATTTTTTCGTACACAGTCTCACATTTTCCGCATTGTGCGATCTTGGGGATTTGTTGGCCCACGCACTGTGCACGTGCTTCCTTTGGTGAATTTGCGCATGTCAATTTTTTCCCAACTGTATAGTTTTTTGTCTTTTGAAATGCATTTTAGTACTGCAGGTGAACTAATTGTTGTTAGAATTGTTGTGTTTCTGTAACCATTTGCATGCAATGTTGCAGATGATATTTTAGTGATAACAAATGCTCCCTTATGTGTTAGGTTAGGAGAATACATATAGATGAAATACATAAATGTTTATTTTAATGAGAGTGCCATTGTAAGGGAGTGGTGAGAGGAACTGTAAGAGAAATCTGTCAGAGGGAGAGGGGAAACTGTGGGACCCAAACCTTTCTCTAGGGAGAAAAAAGAAAATTTGTGTACAAACGAGGTGGGAATGCCCCATGCTCATGTCATGTAACCAAAATGTGAGATGGTAACTGAAGGTGTATGTTGATGTAGATCACTGCAGCGCCCTCAAGGGTGATTGATAATGGTAGATGACAGTTCTTAATGGTGAACATACTCTGAAATGAAGCAAGGACGCCTGTAAGAAGTGTCTATGACTCATAGGCATTGATGGCCTAGAGAATTCAGAGGTCTTCGGCTGGTATAAAACAACTACAATAGTTTCATAGTAAGACCCACTATAACATGATAGGTTTTTTTAAGTCGAATGTTATGGGGATTAACGTAATTAGAGAGAAACGATGATTCTCTATGTTCCATCCGAGACTCCTCATTGTAAAGGTAATGAGAGTCAAGATAATGTCTCTCTTCTAGAAACTGTGTTGATGTCGACAGAAAGGGAGACACGACTCCAAGAAGTAAAGGGCTTTGTGAAATCCACTGAGATGATATCATGTACTGATAGGTAACATGAATGAAGTTAAGTTGTGGTGAGAATCAATATTTCCCTTGGTTGGGGAATTTCGAACTAGGATTGGCAACAACCGTAAAACTATATCTAGTGTCAGGGGGATGACTAGATATGGAGTTAAATTCTTCCATAGGATAACAAAGTGGAAAAACTTAGAGATCATGGGTACATGGATTTGGGATGCTCAAGATTTATGAACAATGTCAAAATAAAAAGGGAGAGTGGATGCCCCAACCAATGGAGACAAGGTTTTCTTTTTCGGGAAAAGAAGGTCATCAAGGGTGATGAAAAAAATAAAAGTAAATGATGGAAACAAAGGAGTTTTACAATTACCAAATAAATAAAGAATAATTTGGGTTGAATATATAGATACAGAAACATGTGCCCCAGTGCAAGATGGCTTCGCCTGTGAGGGTGCAAGTTGCGAAGAGAACTGGCAGAGGGTGGGGGGGCCATGGGTGGGTCTTTGTATGCAGTAAATGATTGGAGGGAAATCTATATATGGGAAAACTGATGGTGGATGAGATGGAGGAATAATGATACTATGAAGGTGCAGTCAATAAAACCAAGATGATATAACCTTGGATCCCATTGGGAAAGCTAGCAATATTATGAGAAGAAGCATGTGGCTTATTCTTAGCAGTGCATAAGACTATCGGGAATCCCATCCCTAGGGGATGAAATCAGCATGACTTTCAAGTTGCCAAGAAGAACTATGAATGGGAAAACTCATGTGGGGGAGAGTGTTATCGGATGAAAGTACCAAAATGCAGTGGAGGTGAATGGACTGCACAACCATATGTAAGGACCCTAAAGGTAAACATCAGAGGGTGTGACGGGGAGATGCAATTGATTTATAGAGGGAATAATTACATGAAATTTTTGAACATATACCTGAAGGGGATGCATCGCTTTGATCACTAGGTCCCTACACACATGAAAACCAAATACCCAGCATGAAAAATATCTGATGATAAAGAACATATAGCAATTATATGATAATTTTGAACATGAGCATGCGTACCTGAAGGTGATGTGAGAAAAATTATCCTCTGGGGCCAAGTTCAGATGATGACCTAGGGAATGTGAACATGTAGATGGTGGGACCAAGATCCTGTGGCTGAAAATAGATCGAAAAATAGAGGCTCTCGGCTCCTGTAGTTGAGTGTGGAATTTTGGAAAAAGGGACTAGGTGGGTCCATAATGCCACCTCATTTGTACCTGTTTCTATAGTGATTTAAAGAGAGCATTTTAAGGAGATTGGAATATTATGGGAGAATATCCTCAGGCAATCAAACTGTGAACCATGGAGGGATGGGAAGTGAATTAGGTTAAGGGGAGTTAATATTGATAGTATCTAGAGAGTGCATTATCAGTGGTGAGGTGGTCAGATTAGGTTGAAAAGGGGGTGACTAATGACCTCAGTATGCAACAATCAAAGGACACCGGTATGTGAAGTGAGTGAGTGTGTCACAGAGGGAACAAGGGAATCTTATCTGCTCAAGGACTGATGAAGAGACATAATTAATGTCAGTGATGTGAGCACCAATAAGTGGTAGTGGAGAGGGCTCTTGTTGAGAGTTTTGGTGCACTGTGGATAGCATCTGGTGAAATTGAGGTAGAGCTGGGAAATGATGAGTGTAGTTTCCATAGTCTAAACATATGGAACAAGCGAATTTTGTTCACAAACCCTTATTGCATGTAGTGGAGAAATCCAAAGTAACAATGGGTGTACTTGATGGAGTTGTGAGTAATGTGGTTGCTCTAGGGAGTTGGATCAAATTGCGTAACTAGGGAAGAGTGGGACATATATTAGTGGGGTGCCCCTCTCTTTCACATAGTGTACAAAGAGGGTGAATTCATGGAGGAAGTGGAGTTGTGGGTTATTTATTCTTTCATTTTCCCTCAACAACGATAGTGGTGCCAACATTGGGGGTGATGGTGGTGTGGTAGGAGCTTGTACTGGAATCTGCATCGGTATTACATCTGTCTAAGGAGGGAGAGATGGTTGAGGAACCATCGCAGTTGGATGTAGATACCATACAGGGATGACAAGAACCATGTTAGGAAGGGTAAGGGTTGCAACTACTTGAAATTATTGGATGCCCAGTGGGGGGTAGAAGAAGGGAATTTGAGTAATGGCTTAGGTGTTACAGGTATGAACTAACTGAGAGGGGGGGGTGAATCAGTTAGTGTAGATTATTAACAATTTCTCTCATTTTTAACTTTGAATCATTAATCTTAGTGGAAGTGAGTCTTTACTGTGAAATCCAGAGTTATAAACATAAAGCAGATAACATAATGAACAACAACAACACACAGCATTCATTCACAAGTATGAGACACAGATTTTTCAAGAGGAAA
>JZKD02S1673063.1:144211-170671 GCA_000966675.3 Picea glauca | reverse complement strand
GATAAGTTTTGCATTAGGGTTCTCAAGTAATTATTGAGGTAATAGTTATTCAACTGGTGGAACGTCGAGGTGTGGAGAGACCTCAGTGGGAGGAATAATGTCTCTAATATCGGTTCCATTAGAAGATACTACACATACTTGTGTTGAAGGGTGTAGGAGAGGTGGTGCTACATGGTATGTCCCTGACAAGGATGGGTATTTGAAAATTCCAAGACCCATGTCAATGAATGAATAAGCATCTGAGCTAGTGTGGACTAGGGCAAGAATGTTATTGATGTTGGTAGAATGGTTAGGCTCATAATGTGTAATTTGGTCGATGGTGACAATTTTTCGGTTGTGGGGGAACATCATCATTAAAAACACAGAAGAGGCCATCTCCTTCATAGCATACATGTAGCTATGCCCAGAAAATATATTGTAGTCAAGTGGGGCATCGATAAATTCAATGTCGATGATGATGGTTTTTCCCCCGAGTTCAATGGGGACATTTTGGAAGAGCCCTTTAGGGGACGAGTTTCAATTGTCATAGGCTCTCAGGGTGATGGAGAGTGGTACTAAATCAAGGGAGATGAGTTTTTTCCACACTAATTTGGACATGATGCATGCAGATGCACCTTTATCGATGATACATCAATGAACTGTGATGTTACAGATCTTAACTTGTATCTGGATCAAAGTTCATGAATCTAGTGTCTGGTGGGTCGACTGCCCCCAAGGTAGAAAACAATGATTTTTGCTGAGTTGGACAGGTTTGGAGGACCTCCAATACAGACATGGTTGTAGGAGACTGAGCTAATTTGTCGACCAGATTATAATTGTGAGCTTCCCTAGCATGAGGTTTATTGACATTTCATCGTAATGGAACATGCGGTATGCGAATGTTTGGTTCATTGTTAGGGTGCGGAATCATCAAGGGTTGTCGGGCTATAGCTGGTGCCATTTCCAAAGTGGTTGGGGTAGCTTCAAGGGGAACACCATACTGGAGACCATGTGTTTGCAAAATAATTTCTTCTTTTCTCATAAGGAGGATGCTGTGATCGACTGGATTTCCAAGTTGAATAGGACTTGGGTTTTGATACTGCCCCATTTGGGGTGGAGTAGGGTGTACCTCTCGTTGGGTATTCATCACACCTCAGAGTGGAATGGGGTTTTTCAAAACGGTTGGAGGTGGCTATTGCAAGTACTTTTGTGGGGCCTATTGAGGGGTAGGCAGAGCTGGAGGATGTGGCATGTTCATGGATTCTTTCATCTATTTGAAGTTGGTAATTTTGGGGAAATGGTGCATATAATGTCCATACTCACCACAGAGAGCGAAAGGGAATTTAGTTTCAAGATTATTGTTGTTTTTCTTCCCTTGGTGTTTCTTTTTATTGTCCCCTTGGGGTTTCTAGTTACCTTGATTTGGATTGCTCCTAGCGGGATGGTTTTGTTGGGTGTTATTTCTTCCTGGTCTTGAGTTATTATTGTTTCAATTTTTTTCTTTTCTTTTTGGAATTATTCACTTGATGGGCCATATTTTTCATATTCAATTGTTCAAAAGTATGAAGGGGAGTCTGTGGGTCCCCTATGGTGTCTGACTAGAAAATTCAATGTGTGCAAGTGGTGATAAGAGAAATAAACTAGATCAATGATCAAGGATGATTGCAAGGTCCCAACTAGCACGACCTTTAAAACTATCATCGAGCTTGTTGGTAGTGAAATTGATGTCAACCGTAGATCTATTGGTGGGTGACGATCAAAGGTCTAGAATAATTGTGGGATTAGAATAAACGTTCTTTTTCATTCTCCCTTTGCGATCCACAATCAATCCCTACCCTTGATCTAGCACTTGCATATCCAACGGTCACGACTTGATCTGATAGTCAAGAAGTCCTCTAATGGTCCTTCTCTTGTAATATGACGGTCTAGACTAATTGCAGGATTGGAATTAATGTGTTGTTTAACTATCCCTTCGTTCTCTGCAATCAATCCCTCCTTGATATGGCACTTGCATATCCAATGGCCATGACTTCATCTGATCATGTTTCTTCAATGTTCTTTTCCTTCTGATCTTTGATCTCTGCATATTATCTGAAATTTTCATTCTCTGCATATTGTTTGACATTTTCATTCTCTGTTGGTTTTTATATTGTTGACATCAATGAAAAATTCATCAATGATAAATCAACAATGAAAATTCATCATACCAACTTATCACCACATCACAATGACATCGACGGTTCACATCAATGATAACATATCAATGACAATATGTCCAATAGGTTTAGTTTAAGTTTGATTTACGTCATAGGTTTAAGACACGCAAAACATAACTAGTTTTATATTTTTCACATTAAAATTAGATTTTAGGAGATAATAAATTCCTTAAGTCTTAATCCTCTAATCAAAACACTTCATGAAACCTTTTCTAATGTTTAGTTCAGCTAGAAGAAAAGATAGATTTTGAATTCTACAAAGGAAAAGCATGACAGGGTTTCTTCTAATGGTTTTGCACAAAAAGAGACTTTAAATTCATGCTTTATAGTAATGAATTTAAAGAAGAAATATAATTATTTAGTACAAACTTAAATGCATTCTTAACACGATAAAATAATGAGCAAAAGTAACAAGCATTAAAACGAGACATTTTCACCTAAACCCTATGAATTTGACAAAAATACTTGCTAGGGAGTGACTAAAAGATGACAATATGTTTTTAATAGAGATGCAAAACAAGGTGCAAGTTGGGAGGCCAAGAAATGGCGACTCATTGGACAAACAAAATATCTCTGATTTGGTAGGCTTTCATCTCAGGAAGAAGAGAATAAGACTTGAAGAAGGATTTAAGCTCCCTAAAATAAATTCACTTTGAGACCATATAGTATTAGGATAAGATCAATGTTATAACCAAACAATAGAATTTGCTTTGCAGGGGATTATAACCTGAAATAATGTCTTAATCAAAGAGTCACGATTTTTATGAAAAGGGACTTCAATACCATTGACATAGCCACTGCTACTATCAGGCATCCATAACCTTGGAAGGCATTTCATTTAACTCACTCAAATGATTTAATCTCATCCAGAAATTGTATCTACATGATATATACTTCCATAAAATTTAATTTAAAAGCATATACCTACTACCTCTCGACTTGACATTGCTTCACTTCTAGTAAGCCTGATTAGTACCCCGATGAAGTTTTCTTAGTATCATGTGTGCATCTTCCTGCTGCCAGGAGACCTGTTCAGTACCCTAGTGGGTTTACACACACTTCCCACACTTAAGTTCTTCCAACCCTCTTATGCCACTTTTAAATAATAATACAATTAAATATTTTCGGATGACAAAGAGAGTGAGGTGATACTGGAGGTTAGCGTACATTTGATCATGTTATTTATTTGTTTTCGAAATTGGAGTCTTTATCATGGTTTAGAGATTTAAATTTCGGTGAAGAAATCCTTTGGAGGATGGGGAAGAACTTAAAAGTGATTCCTTAAGAATATGGACAGCATAAAAAGTATTAATATCATCATTATCCTTAAATATTTAAACCATATTTCTGGTGTAACTCTCTGACAAAGACAATTTGAGGAGAAAATGAAAGTGACAACTTACTTATAAATCAATTGTCCGAGCTATATCTTAATTTCATGACTTGTTTGAACTATTTCAGATTTCTTAAAAAACATAAGTATTGAAAAGAATGCTTTCTTCCGACAATTACTTTTTGAATCAACAATATAATGATCCAGCAAGACAGAAAAAAAAAACCAGAAACATTTAGTCAAATAAATCATAAGAAAGAAAAGCACACATCACACCAAATATTTACAAAGTACCCAATCTCAATTTGGTTAAGAAAATTATTTTTTAAGGACCTGACCATTCACTAGAATTTTTCTTGGGTGGGATAAGGCACATGATGAAAGGTCCTAACCATAAATTCTAGAACTTTGAATGTTCCCCCTTTTCTTCATGTGCCTTATCCCACCTAAGAACCAAATCTCCTACATTTAAATTACGATCATTGGAACAACTTTTGTCGAACCATCGTTTAACTGTTTGTTGGTGTTTATCCATTTTACATCTAGCTTGTGTCCTAGTTTCTTCTAGTTTGAGTAGAGCATTGATCTGATTTTCTAAGGTCGGGGACTCTTCTTCCTAGACCTTTTTGTCTAGTTGCAATGATGGTGGAAATACATTGGGAGGAAAGATGGCTTCTCTTATGTATATAAGAAAGAATGGGGAATGTTCGATGGTTATTTTGGGTATAACCCTATCATCCCACGGTGCGTAGAACAAAGAAGTATGCCATTTTTTATGAATTTTTGACACTGTTCTTTTAAGGATTTTAATTAAGTCCGTATTGGTTGATTTAGTGAGTCCATTACCTTGAGGGTAATAGCTAGCATAATATTTCAATTTAATTCCTTTGTCTATAAAAAAAAATGTCAAATCCATCGAGGAAAAATAAGATGCATTATCAATGACCAAAGATTCTGGAATTCCATAACGTGAAATGATATGATTTTCAAGGAACAAAATCACCTGATTAGTTTTAACTACTCTTAGAGGTATAGCTTCAGAACATCTGGTGAATTAATCTTTTGTTGTCATGATGTATTTATGTTGGAGGGAGGAGGAAAGATTGATTAGCCTGATGACATCAAGGCCCCATTGTTGAAATGGTTGATCAATTGTTATTGGCTGGAAAGGAAAAGCATGTTTCTTAACTTTTCCAGTAGCTTTTTGGCATGCAACACATTTGTGAGCCTTATCATGAGCACCTCTAAACAACGTAGGCCAGTAATAACTAGGTCGTAGGACTTATGATCTTTTGTTTCACCACCTAAATGACCTCCTTCATTACCAAAGTATAATTCATTTAGAACTTTTTCATATTTTTCCTTTTCTAAGCAATGTAATAATACTCCATAAAGTTTTTTTCTATAAAAAGACATCATTAATTAGTTGAAAAGGAGCAGACCTAAGTATTAATTCCCTTACCTTTTTGGCTTCAAGATGTTCTATATTATTCCCATGTGTTAAATAAAATTTAATGTTAGAATACCAAGAATCCGGCATGGTTTGTTAACAAAAAAATTGATTTTCCCAGGGCATTGTTTCATTTAATAAAACAGAGTCATCATTAGGTGGACCCAATTAATCAACCAATAATTTTCAAAGACATTTAACTATAAAAATATGAGATAGTTTAATATCGAGATCATAGTCTTGAAGAGAGTTCATCCAATGAGCCCTCTTCTCCCCAAATTATTTTTGAGCTAATAAATTTCTTACTGCATGGTATGTGATGATAAATTTGGTTCTAGATTTCAATAGATAAGGTCTAAATTGTTTTATTTCTTTAAAAACAACAAAATATTGTTGATCTACTACAAGATAATCTAATTCTTCTCCTTTAAAGGAATAATTCATGAATGAAATGGGGATTTCATTATCGTCATCATTTTTCTGAGTAAGTACTACAACATATTATCTATCTGATGCAAAAGTGTAGAGGGTAAAGTCTTTGGTAAAAATAGGGATCATCAAATATGGATCTTTTGTTATATCTTGTTTGACGACATTAAAGGAATGGTTTTTTTGTGATCCCCGTTTAAAAATAACGTCCCTTTTTATCATATCTTGTAGGGGTCCAACAATTTAAGAAAAACTAGGAACAAAACGTCTAATGAAATTTATTTTACCAAGAAATGATTGCATAGATTATTTGAATGATGGAGGGGAAAGATTGGCTATGGATTGTGTTCGTTTAGGATCTATCATCATTCCATTTTTCAATACTATAAATTCAACTAGCTTACCCTGATCATTAAGAAAGATTGATTTCTTGGGATTCAATTAAATGCCATAATTACGAGAATGTTCCAATACACTGTTGAGGTGAGATAAGTGATCTTATTTATTTTTTGAAAAGACGCTCACATCATCCCAATAAAAAAACACAGACTGATTTATAAGCCCATGTAAAGCTATATCCATGGTCCTTTGGGAAGTCGCTCCAACATTAATTAAACAGAAAGGAATTTTACGATAAGAATAAGTGCCCCAAGGGGTCTGGACTATATTTTTAAGTTGATCTGATGGAGACATTAGGACTTCATTGTATCTTGAAAAACCATCCAATAAGGATAGTCTTTCAGCTCCTGATACTTTTTGTAAGATTTGTTTCATGGGCGGAATGAGATAATTATCTTTATTAGAGGCTCGATTTAAATTATGGAAATCAACACAAAGTCATATTTCCCCATTCTTCTTCCTTACAAGGACTAAATTAGACACCCATTGGGTATGTCAAACGGGAAAAATAATCTTAGAATTTAACAACTTGTTCAATTCTTTCTTGATTGTGGGTTCTAATTTTGGGTGCATCTTTCTTAGTTTATGTTGTCATGGTTGGGCTTGAGGTTTCATAGGAATTACATGTTGTATTATATTTGTATTGAAAGTTTTTAGATCTTCATAAGTCCAAGCGAACACATCTTTAAATTATTTGAACAATTTAATAAATGTTGAATTTTCTTGTTGAGTGCACCCTAAGCCTATGTTAATGTTCTGAGGTTGATCACGTGTTCCTAAATTTACTGTTTCATATTGCAGTGAGGAACTATTTGTTTTACAATTAACCAATCCCTTAAATTTGCCACATAAATCATAAAAAAATTCCAATCTAATGATAGATTTTGGGATCAAATTTGCCATGTGAGATGAGCTCTCAACTAATCATGAATCAAATATTACCGTAAAATCATGAATATTTCTATCGTGAGTATTTTCATCAATCATAACACATTGAAAAATATCTTCCATATGAAATAAATTTATGATATGTTGATCATCATCAATCACTCTCCAATTAGTGATGTTATCTAGGATTGATGGCATGAATATCAATCCAAAATAAAATGAATTACGCGAAAAAACCTTCAGTAGGCAATAATATTGACGCTATGTTTTCCAATAAATGTGATTCAGAGTTACTAGATATAGGAATAGAACTTATGATAAAAAAATAAATCTATTAATCAAGTTCCATACCTTGTTCTGGTAACTTTTTAGATGAGAAGATACACAATGAATGGAATTGTTTACCTTCTTCACTACAATTTCAGAATCAATGAATACAACCAAACATTTAGCATTAAGGTCAATGGTTTTCTTGAGTCCCTGCAAGAGAGCTTCATATTTCGTTGTATTATTTGTGCAATCGAATTCTAATCTACAATCAATGGATGTATTATTTCCTTTGGGTTCTATCAATAAAAAACCAGCACTGGCTCCTTCATGTAATTTAGACCCATCAAAGTACAAAGACCAAATTTCATCATTCTCACAACTATGTAAAATGTTTACAGTATAATTAGAGTTCATTACCTAAGTACAGGTTGATATTTCATATTAATGATTAGGATCTGGAATAGTAGATATTTCAAAAACAATATTCCCAAAGAAGGTATTCATACATTGATTTTCTAATGCATTCACACTTGGGACAAAAGGTTCATTTGGATCATTTAGATCTATAACTATATATTTTAGATAACATTCCCTATTGACCTAATTTTGTTTGGATGAGAATTTAGTGGAAACCATAAGTGAGACCAATCTGTAGAAAAATAACCATGAAGTTGTTCAAACCAATCCCTGTTGAGTAACATACCATACACTTCTGAAATATCTTTTATTACTATGTTGATCACATGATGCACTTTTGGATTGGATGAAGACCTGATCAAAACATATTTAAGATCCCCAACCATAGTAACATTAGTTCCATATAGATGAACGATTTTCATATCATATGTATTAACTTAAGCATTGATTTTGACAAACTGACAAAGGAATCTAATGCATGAGCATCGCTTTCAAAGTCAAATACGCAAGCGTGGAGGAAGATATACAACATCTCAGCATGGTAGAATTTCAAATCAACATTTAAATTAGAAGTAAATCGAGTTGTAGAGATATTTTGGAAACAAAATTTTTAAATATGTCATGTTTGTAAGGTCGTATAGGACTATAAGGTGTTGCAGATATAGAGTGTTGGCTCTTATCTAGCAATAACTGGTAGTTATTGTAATAGGACAAGGTACCGCTAAGACCCGATAGGATAGGTTGCATACAATACAGAGAGAGAGAGATCGTGGAGACACTCCATAAATAGTTGGTTGTTGTATTGTAAAAGGAGGATGAGAGTAAGTAGCAGGAGGTAGCAAAATAGAGAAGAATAAAGATGCAATGAAGGACCCCAATATTATGTAATTTTTTGCATGAATGAATAGAACATACATAATTGTACAAATCCTTTAGACTAAGTTCATTTGATGTGTGATTGAATGAATGTTACATTTTTTGTGTGTGATTTAGTTCATTTCGTTCATGTATGATTTTTAAGAGTTAATTGTATGAGTCTGTGATGAAACTGGATAAGTTTCGATTGTTTCTCTTCTGAAACTCATATGAAAGGTGTTCATATATTACGCAAGGAGTTTGTAGAAAGAGTCTCAGATTGAATCAGATAATTTCAAAGAGAAAAAAGGGAACTTGGACCAGGTGCAAGGAGTGCACAACGTCAAGAAGTGACAAAGCGTCGAAGAATCAGAACAGAGGAACGCAAGGAGTGTGGGAATAATTTATTTTCGATAAATCCTTCGAACAGAGTTATTGAAATCCCAGGAACACACGGAGTTCATGGGAAATCAAAATCTTCAAGGACATCAATCTCAAAAGAGATAGCAATTTTTAGAAGTCCAGACGAGGTCCAAGCGACAGACTCATAGGAGGAAGAAAGGTCGAGGCCTTTGAACACTTAGAAAATTTTCTATGTGAGAGGAAGTCAGAATCTTAGGAGGAGGATCAACAACAATCCTTGGATCATAGTGTAGAGGACCAACAACCATATGATAATGCCAAGGTGCATGAACCTTATCACTTTTCACATGCAGGAGAGTGAAATTAACGAAGTTACAAAGTCCTTAAGTAATTTGGGATCATCCATTGTCAAGGAGGACATGTGGCGCAAGATCCACAACTCCAGAAATTCATGGACAAAGAGGAGGTGAAATAGATGAAGTAGATCCTAATCATTAATCCCCAAGAAATATGTGTCAGCGGATTGACGAATTCAGAGAAATCACTTCGAGAGTTTCAGTTGAGAGATGAAACTCCCGAAACCCGAAGTCCAAAGAAGACCTGGACTGTCAGATCCAGTGGGACACATGGCAACGGATCGTGAGCTCTGGAGAAATCACATTGAGAGTCTTAGTTGATAATTGAAACTCTATAATCCTTGAGAGTCGAAGATCCAAAGTGAATCTAAACCATCATATCCAAATGACAGGTGGTGTGAAACTGTGGACTCTGGGTAAAGACCCAAATTAATTCATAGCCATCAGATTAAGGGTGAGACATGGTGCAAATCCATGGACTCTAGGTAAATACCCAAAGTAAATCTCAATCGTTCGATTCAAGGGGACATGTGGCAGAAATCCACATACTTTGAGGAGAAGTGAAAGTTGAGAATTGAAAAGTCTAAAGCTCGAAGACTCGAAGTGATTACAACCGTCAGATCTGAGGGAGACACACATTAATGGATTACCATCTCTGGATAAAATAAATTGGGAAAGGAATTTAGATTTTGTCATTATATGGCAGAATATGGCAGAATATTTGTCATTATGGCAGAATATTTGTCATTATGGGAGAAATCAAGGTTTAAGAGTTGAAAACTCTGAACACTGAAGTCCCGAAGTAAGTCACGTTCATTGATTTGAAAGGGGAAGATCTGATCCGCAGACTTGGAAGGGATAGATCTCAGCCATTAGTTTAGAAGAACCATCAAGATCATGAGATTGACAGTCACCTCGTATTGTGGGGACAAAAGGTTCTTGAGTTTTAAAAAGTTGAGGGTGGGCCGCAATCGAGACCATGGTTTTGGAAAAAGGACATGTGGTGGCTTGAGGTGAATTGCAGGGAGAAAAGTAGTTTGATTCCAATGGACTCTTGGGCATGCTTGCAATCACATGTTTACATGAGGTCATCACCCCAGATCACATCAACGCGGGTCTTATCAAAAAAGGAGCTAGTGCCCAAACTATGATATTTCTCAAGTGCGAAGGGGAAAGTTGTAGGTATCATAAGACCTGCACTAGAAAGTCAAAAGGGCCTGTATTTAAATACATAAATAGACCATCAAGGTTTCAGGGAGTCATTGGACTTAAGAATCATACATCCTTGACTGGGAGGTTGTGTAGCTTTACAGGGGAGTAGGGGGGGCCGCATCAAGTGGTATTAGAGCCATTATTGAGATTATTTGTAGACAACAGACAAAGGAGAAAAGAGATAAATTGGTATCAATTGTGGTATCCAAATTTGATTTTTGTTTGAAGGCACTAGAAGGTGATGTAGTGGAATCATGACACCCAGAAGATGCAGAGCGAATCCATAAATGGAAGAAGAAATGAGGCGATTCAAAATGAGACTGGAAGCCATGGAAACAACGCAGAGTAGAGCACTAGACACTAGAGATATTAGTGAAGCTAAGAGCGAAGAGATAGAGGTTGAAGAAAATGTAGCGGAGGATGTTGCACAAGACCACTTATTGAAAGTTGTTTCAAGAATAGGATCCAGAGAAAAAATAGAAGTACCAATGTATGAAGGCAATTTAGAAGTTGAAGAATTGGTGGATTGTGTACGAGCTATGGACAAGTACTTTGATTATCAAGATATCGAAGAAGATAAGATGGTGAAGCATACAATGACAAGACTGAAAGGTCATGCAACACTATGGTGGGATGAACTGCAAGCCGCTTGTAGATGCAAGGGAAAGAAGAAAATTAAAATCTGGGATAGGATGGTAGCCAAGCTAAAAGCAAAGTTGATCCTAAAGGACTATCAAATCAATCTATTTAGAATATTGTAGAAATTGAGACAAAAAATATTATCAGTGAAGGAGTACAATAAATAATTTTACAGACTAAACATCAGGGCTGGAAGGAAATAAAATGAAGTCAAGAAGGAGAAAGAAATGTAGTTTGTTATAGTGAGGAAGCCTAGAGTTATCCTTACAAATAATTTTGTGGAGGATTTACCTGAAGAGATCCAGGAACTGTTAGAAAACTTTGTTGACATAGTAGTGTATGAGTTACCTCACTCATTGCCACCCATTAGGAGTATAAGCCATCATATTGACCTTATTCCAAGAGCTAGTTTACCAAACAAAGAATCTTATAGGTTGACAAGGTGATCATAGATAGTGGGAAAACTGACAATCTAGTATCCACAAAGATTGTGGAAAAACTGGAACTGAAGACAACTGCACATCCAAACCCATACAAGGTATCATGGTTGCAGAAATGACATAAAGTAATGGTAAGTCAATAATAACAAGTTGAATTTAAAATTGGAGGTTATAGGGATGAAATATTATGTGATGTAATTACTATTGATGTCTATCATATTTTATTGGGGAGACCATGGAACTTTGACAAAAAAGTTATACATGATGGAATAAAAAATACTTATACCTTAGAAAATAATGGTAGGACATATATTTTGTTACCAATAGAAGACAAGGAGCAAAAGAGGGAAGCTAGTTCAAGTATAATTCTCATGAGTGGGAAGGAACTCTTGAATGAAGTCAAGAAGGAGAAAGAAATGCAGTTTGTTATAATGAGGAAGCCTAGAGTTATCCTTGCAAATAATTTTGTGGAGGATTTACCTGAAGAGATCTAGAAAGTGTTAGAAAGCTTTGTTGACATAGTAGTGGATGAGTTACCTCACTCATTGCCACCCATTAGGAGTATAATCCATCATATTGACCTTATTCCAAGAGTTAGTTTACCAAACAAAGAATCTTATAGGTTGACACCTAGAGAGAATGAGGAAGGCAGGAGTTGTTGGATAAAGGTTTAGTCAGGGAAAGACTAATCCCGTGCACCATACCAACTATGTTAAGTCTAAATAAGGATGGAGGATGGAGAATGTGTATATATTCTAGATCCATCAACAAGATCACCATTAGGTATATATTTTGTTTACATAGGATGGATGATTTGATGGATAGTTTGAGTGGAGCAAGCTATTTTTCAAAGATAGACTTGAAGAGAGGATATCATCAAATAAGGATAAGAGAGGGAGATGAATGGAAAGAAACATTCAAGACAAATGAAGGTTTGTTGTAATGGCTAGTCATGCCATTTGGGTTGACAAATGCACCAAGCACATTTATGAGATTAATGAATGAAGTATTGAAAGAATTCATAGGAAAAAATTTCATAGTATATCTAGATGACATACTAATCTTCAGTAAGACAGAGGGAGAACACTTAAACCATTTGACATCATTGGTGGAAAAGTTGCAGCAAGAAAAATTGTTGATAACTCTGAAGAAAAACTCTTTTATGAAGAAAGAAATCATATACTTGGGTTTTGTGATATCTTCAAATGAATTGAAGATGGATCCAAAAAAGGTGAGAGTAATCAGAGAGTGGCCATTGCCAAGAAACATATTTGAGGTACGAATTTTTCATCGGTTAGCAAGTATTTATAGAAAGTTTATCAGAAATTATAGTGGTATATGTACGTCCATGCTAGACACTATGAAAAATAAATGCAAGTATTTTAAATGGATAGAGGAAGATGAAAAGAGTTTCAAAGTGTTGAAGGAGAAGATCAAAGAACAACCAGTTCTGGTCTTACCAGATTTTGGGAAAACATTTCCAGTGATATGTGATGCAAGTGGAGTAGCTATTGGAGCAGTCTTGAGTCAGGATAATAGACCAGTTGCTTATTTCAGTGAGAAGATGAATGAAACCAAGAAGAATTATTCCACATATGAAAAACAATTTTATGCAGTGATTCAAGATTTGAAGAAGTGGAGACACTATCTAATTCCTAAAGAATTTGTCTTGCACAATGATAATCAAGCTTTGCAGTTTATTAGTAGGCAAGAAAAGTTGAATCAAAGACATGCTAAATGGGTAAAATTTATGTAGAATTTTACCTTTTTTTAAAACATATTGTTGGAACTGATAACAAAGTTGCAGATCCTTTGAGCAGAAGGATTTTAATTGTACAATAATTCCAAGTGGAGACATTAGGGTTTGAACAACTCAAGGAAATGTATCGAGAGTATCCAAATTTTGAGGAAGCTTATGAGGCATGTAAGAATCCTTTGTTGGGAGGTAGAAGCCCATGGACATAATATTTGATCCAAGATGGACTATTATTCAAAGGAAGCCAACTATGCATACCAAGATGCTCAATGAGAGATAACCTGTTGAAAGAGAAACACAACGAAGGTTTAGCTAGACATTTTGGTCAAATAAGACATTTGCACAGTTGAGAAATTCATATTATTGGTCGACCATGAGGGAAGAGGTGAAAAATTTGTGAACAAATGCACAATTTGTCAATATGCAAAAGGAAGACAACAGAACATTGGTTTGTATCAACCATTACCAATTCTAGAAAGGTCGTGGGATGCAATCAATATGGATATTGTATTGGGATTGCCTAGAACTTAGAAAGGGAGAGATTCCATATTTGTTGTGGTGGATAGATTTTTAAAAATGGCACATTTTATACCATGTCAGAATACAACCGATGCTACACATATAGCACATTTTTTTTTCATAGAAGTGGTGAGACTACATGGATTTCCTAGGAACATAGTCTCAGACAAGGACACCAAATTTGTAGGACACTTTTGGATAACTCTATGGAAGAGGCTAGGGACAAACTTGTCATTTAGTTAAACATATCACCCTCAAACAGATGGACAGAAGAAAGTAGTAAACAAGAGTATGGGAAACTTGTTAAGAAGTTTAGTCACTAAGCAAGGTCGTCAATGGGATCAGATTCTGGCACAAGAAGAATTTGAATTTAACAATTCAGTGAACAAAAGCACATCAAAAAGTCCATTTGAAATTGTGTATGGTATACAAACAAGAGGGATTATTGATTGAGATATTTGAATCAACATGAGTTCAAAAGTGCTGGAGCAGAGGATTTTGTAATAGAAATGTAGAAACTCCATGACAGAGTTAGAGAGCAGCTACAGGACAACAACCAAAATTTTAAGAAGAGATGAAGTTTTAGCTCATTTGAGAAAAGAAAGGTTTCCAAGAGGGACATATAACAAGTTGAATATGAAGAAGATAGGACCATGAAAGATTCTCAAAAAATTTGTAGCCAATGCTTATGAAATTGGATTGCCATACAATGTTTGGATATCACCGATATTCAATGTTTCATACATGTATCCTTACAGAAGAGATGAGGTAGGAGAATCAAATGATCAGAAATAAGTTCATTGGGGAGAGAAATTGCCCACAATAAAAAAACCTCAAATGGAGAAAATCATTGAACAAAGAGATGGAAAGAGGACCAAGAGGAAGACATATCATGAATACTTAGTGAAGTGGAAAGATCATCCAGTGGAAGATTCAAGTTGGGTCACATAATGTGATATTTTGATGCATGGAAAAACAATGCAGGAGCTCATGGAAAGGAGTCCATGGATATTTTAGCCAGAGGAGTATGATGCAGGAGCATCACTTTCAAAGTCAAATACGCAAGCGTGGAGGTAGAGACATGACATCTTAGCATGGCAGGATTTCAAATCAACATTTAACTCAGAAGTAAATCGATTTTTTGAGATATTTTAGAAACAAAATTTTTAAATATGTCGTGTTTGTAAAGTCGTATAAGACTGTAAGGAGTTGCAGATATAGAGTGTTGGATCTTATCTGGAAATAACTGATAGTTATTGTAATATGACAAGGTAGGTAACCGATAAGACCTGATAGGATAGGTTGCAGACAGGACGAAGAGAGAGAGCTTGTGGAGCCACTCCTTAGATAGTTGGTTGTTGTATTGTAAAAGGAGGATGAGAGTAAGTAGCAAGGGTATAGTAGAATAGAGTAGAAGAAAGATTAAGTGAAGGACTGCAATATTATGTAATTTGTTTCATGAATGAGTAGAACATACATAATTGTCCAAATCCTTCGGATTGAGTTCATTTGATGTGTGATTGAATGAGTGTTACATTTTTTGTGTGTGATTTAGTTCATTTCATTCATGTATTATTGTTAAGAATTAATTGTATGAATTCGTGATGAAATTGGATAAGTTTCAATTGTTTCTCTTCTGAAACTCATATGAAAGGTGTGCATCTTGTATACAAGGAGTGCATCAACAGAGTCTCATACTGACTCAAAGGAGTTCAGAGAGAAAAAAGGGAACTTGGACCAAGTGAAAAGAGTGCATAGCATCAGTAAGTGACCAAGCATCGAAGAATTAGAATAGAGGAATGAAAGGAGTGCGAGAAGAATTTATTTTTGAGAAATCCTTTGAAAAAAGTTATGAAATCCTAGGAATGCAAGAAGTGCGTGGGAAATCAAAATTTTCAAGGAGATCAAGCTTAGAAGAGATAGCTCTTTTTAGAAGTGTAGACAAAGTCCAAGAAATGAACTTGTAGGAGGAACAAAGTTCGAGGCCTTTGAACACTTAGAAATATTTCTAAGTCAAAGGAAGTTGGAAGCTCAGGAGGAGGAGAAACAATAGTCATTGGATCACAACACAGAGGACCAACAACCATCTGATCAGAGCAAGGTGCATTAGCCTTATCACTTTGCACACATAGGAGAGTGAACTTACCGAAGTTCCAAATTCCCAAAGTAATTTGGGATCGTCCATTGTCAAGGACAACAGGTGGTGCAACATCCAAAACTACGGAAGTTCATGGACAAGGAGGAGGTGAAATAGATGAAGTAGATCCTGACGATTTATCACTAGGAGATACATGTCAGCATATCGATGACTTCATAGAAATCACTTTGAGAGTTTCAGGTGAGATTTGAAACTCCCAAAACCCGAAGTCCGAAGAAGACCTGGACCATTAGATCCAGTGGGAGATGTGGTGACAGATCGAGAGCTCTAAAGAAATCACTTTGAGATTCTCAGTTGATAATTGAAACTACCGAAGCCTGTAGATCCAGAGAGCTGAAGTGAATCTAAACCATCATATTTAGAGGATAGGTGGCGTGAATCTATGGACTCTGGGTAAATACCCGAAGTAATTCATAATCATCAGATTAAGGGTGAGACGTGGTGCAAATCCATGGACTTTGGGTAAAGACGTGAAGTAAATCCCAATCATCTGATTCAAGGGGACACATGGCAAAAATATTCATACTTCGAGGAGAAGTGAAAGTTGAGAATTGAAACGTCTGAAGCCCGAAGACACAAAGGGATTACATCTGTTAGATCAGAGGGAGACACATGTCAGTGGATTACCAGCTCCAGATAAAAGAATTTGGGAAAGGAATTTAGATTTGAGATTCCTGAAGCGAATCCCAAAACGTTCAAAACGATCGATTGAAGAGGGCACGTGGTAGAAGATCTATCATTATGGGAGAAAGCAAGGTTTGAGAGTTGAAAACTATGAATGTTGAAGTCCTGAAGTAAATATCGTCTGTTGATTTGAAAGGGGAAGATCTGATTCACAGAATTGGAAGAGACGGATCTCAGCTATCATTTCAGAAGCATCGTCAAGATCATGAGATTGAAAGTCACCTCACATTACGGGGACATAAGGTGCTCGAGTTTTAAAAATTTGAGGGTGGGCCGCAATCAAGACCATGGTTTGGGAAAAATGACACATGGTAGCTCAAGGTGAATTGCGAGATGAAAATTAGTTTGATTCCAAACCACTCTTGGGTGCACCCGCAATCACGTGTTTACGTGAGGTCATCGCAAAACATCAAATCAAGAAGGGGCTTATCAAAAAAGGATCTAACGCCCAAACTCTTATATTTCTCAATCATGAAGGGGAAGGTTGCGGGTATCATAAGACCTTTGCTAGAAAGTCGAAAGGCTTGTGTTTAAATACAGAATGAGACCATCAAGTTTTCAAGGAGTCGTTGGACTCAAGAATTAGAGATCCTTGACCGGGAGGTCATGTAGCCTTATAGGGGAGTAGGGGGGGCTACATCAGAATCACATTTGATGAAGCCCCAGAGTCCACCATACAATTATGTATATTTCGGTTGACTATTTTGAATGGTAATACAAAAGGTGGCACATTAGACCTCTTTCGTGGTGTGGGAGAAGGATTCATAGGTTGTTGATTTTTACTTAATGCTTTTGAGGATATTTTATCTATATTAGCTACACTTTTATCTAGAACATCCTCCTTTTTTATATTGTTGTTTTCAAATGGGATTTTGTCTGGGGCATGATTCCTCTTATTGTTATTGTTTTCAATTATGATTTTTAACATTTTCTATTGGATGTAGGGGAAATTAAGTAGTTCATAGATTGAAATATTTTCTTTTAACTTTTTGAAATCCTCAATAGGATCGTAGTGTAGATCAAAGAAGGAAAAATTATTTGATGTTTCATCTTGTTTTGTTTGTTTTGATATTGCATTTTTGTTTGCATCAGGTGCATATTTGTTTTGATCTTTAGGCTGATTTTTACTACGAGTGTTATAAGGATGTTCATTATTATGGATGGTCTCAAAGTTGTCTTGAAAGATGATGTATGAAAAATGTCTGAAGGATGGAGGAGATGAATCTCCTTCACTAGGTGCTCCCTCATCCTCATTTTCTACATCATTTTGTTGTTTAACTCAGACATCATAAGTATTATCATCTCCAACCAATAAGGATTGTAAGGCATGGTGTAATTCTTCTAAACTCATACCTTCAGCTAGAGGGGTTGGCTTATTGGGAGGATTTTGATGAATTCTTCTAAAAGGCATTCAATAAATTCCTTTGCTAGAAGATCCTTCCTTTGTGGCTCTTTTTAGATCTACAACCTGGTTGGATAAATTTTGAAAGGATTTTTGAAAACTTTCCATATCTATGGGTTCCTGATCTTTCTTATTAGAAGGTGGTTTGGTGAGAATTTCTATCTTCTTCTTGGAAGAAGAAGTTGATTCAATTTCAGGATTTGTGTCATCCTTCAAGTTGAGCATGTATTTTTCAATGAGCACAAATTCTTCAAAATCTTCCAACAGAGTAATATTTTTAGACCTTTAAACCCACATGGTTTTAGTGTGATGTAAATATTTATCATAATAAGCAACAATAAGATTTTCTACAGGTGTAGAATCTACATGGATATTATTTTTGAGTGTAATAAATCTTTGATTAAAATATTTAACTTTTTATTTTGGATTCATCTTCATACTGGATAGTTCCATGACTGACACTTCAAGAGATTTGTCGTCTCTGAATTTTTCTAAGTAAAAGGTTTCAAATCTATCCCAGGAAACAATAGTTTGAGGTTGTTGTGCGAAGTACCATGTGGAGGCATTTCCTTCGAAGGTGTAAGGAAAAATGTTGCATACGACATCTTCATGTTCTACATTTCTCAACCTAACAACCAACATTATTTTTTTTGTATGATCCTCAACTGACTGTTTAGAATCGGGATCAAACTTCAATAACCATTTTTCAGGATTCTTGGGTAAAGGAAGTTGAGGTCCTTGTATGACAACACTATCTTGGTCGAAACATGGCCTTGCATGAATATTTTGATGAGCCATATGAGATGATGTATGTGAATTATTTGAACTTTGAGATTGTTCAAAAGATGAACTATCTTGATCAAAGGATTCTCCTCTTGAATGGGGTGGAGAAGAATTGAGTGATGAAGGAGGAATCTCAAATCCCCCAACACCTAGAACACGTGTTTCGGATGGGAAAATTTCGTGCAACATGTAATTTGGTGTACTAGTAACAGGAAGATTTTTCTGATGACTAGAAAAGTTGAGAGGTTGATGCAATTGGTCACCTAGTTTCCTAAGTTTGGCCAAGGTATCTTGGGTTCTTACTCCTAATAGACGAGAATTATGGATAATATATTGTACATCAATTCCATGAGGAAGTGGTGTTGTAGGTTCGATTGGAATATATTGAGAATGTGATTCACATAGAATAACATGTTGAGTTTTAGATGTAGTAGTTGTATTGGGTATAAAAATGAATTCTAAGCGACTATGAGTTATAAATGGAGAGCGATTATTAAGAGGTGTCTTTCGACCTCCTCATGCCATTAATATATTTCAGGCACTCCTTCTAACACTATTTTTTGATGGACATATATGAACACTTATCAACTAGAAGGGAAAGTCCAGTCTGAGGTTTGGAATAATCTAAGTTGTTTGAAATAACCAACCCTGACGAGTTTTACAGCTCCATTAGACGATGGGGACAACTAATTTAAACTATAAAATAAAATAATTGTTGGTTAACAATGGTCTACTATGTATATTCACTACTGTACTTTGGTGTACCAGTAACAGGAAGATTTTCCCGATGACCAGAAAAGTTAAGAGGTTGATGCAATTGGTCACCTAGTTGCCTAAGTTTGGCCAAGGTATCTTGGGTTATTACTCCTGATTGACGAGACTTATGGATAATCTCTTGTACATCAAGTCCATGAGGAAGTGGTGTCATAGGTTTGACCAAAATATATTGAGAATGTGGTTCACACAGAATAACAAGTTGAGCTTCAGATGTAGTGGTTGTATTGGGTACAACCAAAAATTCTAAGCGACTACGAGTTATGACTGGAGAGTGATTATTAAGAGGTGTCTTTCAACCTCCTCATTCCATTAATATATTTCAGGCACTCCTTCTAGCACCATTTTTTGACGGACATATGTGAACACTTATCAACTAGAAGGGAAAGTCTAGTCCGAGGATTGGAATAATCTAAGTTGTTTTAAATAACCAACCCTGATGAGTTTTACAGCTCCGTTAGACGATGAGGAGAACTAATATAAAATATGAAAATAAAATAATTGTTGGTTAACAATAGTCTACTATGTATATTCACTATTGTACGTACATTAAATACAGATCAAGAAATCCTACAAATATTTAATTACAAAATATGTAATGCATATATATGTGCAAGGTTTATGTAAATCCTTGCAAAACCAAAATTTCACTACAGGAAATAGTACTCAAGTAACATATAAATATTCTAAAACTAATTACTAATTTAATTAAAAAAAAATCAAACTGAAAAAGGAATGAACACGAATTACAATTTTTGGCTTAAATGGGAAAAGAACTTTAAGCTTAAATTTTAATTCTTATTCATTCAAAAAAATATAACTAAACTAAAATAATAAAATAAAAGTAACATGTTATCGATCAACAACCAAATAAAAGTTTTGATTGTGTCTTGTTGTGTAAGATTTGCTCAAAAACCTGTCTTCCAAAGAGACTATGGAAAACAATTTACCGAGTAGAAATACTTATGGTATTACCCAAAGAAATCCAGGTAATTGAGTAATTAATATGTCATTTATGAAACAAAAAGAAAATTCAAAATCAGACCCATTATGACATTTTATGAATCAATATGTCGGGAGGGAAATAATTCCAACCAATGTAATTGACTATAACAAATTCAAAATATCTGAGTTAACTCATAATATTGAGATATTTTCCATACAATTGAAATATCATATGAATCTTAATAAAATGGAATAATAAAATATTGTTTATAAAACATAAATGACATGAACGAAATGAAAACATAAAATTATGTATTGATAAAACAGATCAAACTTAATTAAATCAAAACACATTTGAGCTTAAAAGAATATGAAATTAGATGACTAATAGAATAAAAATACCAAAACATTTTACTAACAGGACAAAAACCATTGGGAAAAATGTATATTCATATTCTCCTTCAAAATAAATTGTAGTCCACTGTCCTAGAATTATTTTCGTCTTTCCTTTCAAAATAACACAAGTATTTAAACAAAAGAGTGATTGACTCCCATATCCACACGATATAGGTAGATATTTTAAAAAATAGAATGGTTGAAAAATTAAATCCTAATCTGATTTGTAATAACACTATTCATAACAACTTATCAAAAGTTTGTTACAATAATAAAAAATAGATCGCTAAGTGTTTGAGGATAAAGTCTATGACTAATCTTAAAAAAAACAACATCCATGATCGTCACTGGCTAAGCAACGGATATAACATCCATAAGTTTTTTTTGAAGACCTGGAAACAAAAATTAAAAAAAAACAAATATCTCATTAACTAAATTAACACTGGCTACAAAATCTTTGATTATGTAGGTAGTCTAAAAAAAAACAAACAAACTCAAACGAAATGAAACTAAATTGTGTTACCCAAATCAGACATTCGAGAATGTAGAAGCATGCATTTATGATCCAATAACAAGGTTGAAATTTGTTTATTTTTTTATGATTATATATCCAAAATGTTTTGGTCTTTTACTCGCCCGAGGTATGGTTTTTTGTGCTTCAGCCTTTAGTTTCCTATTATCCTCTTCCAACACTGTATTTTTCCTTGTTACATGATTTAGAAGCATTTGCAGATATGTGACATCAATATAGTACCTATGAACCCATGCCAAGCAATCATGACAATACTCAGGATCCAAATATGGGATTGTATGTTGTCGGTTTGTCTTTAAGGATCTCTCATGCACAATTTTAGCTTATATATCATCTTTTGTGCCCGAAAATCGTTCACGATCTCGAAGGAAAGGTGGTAGATTCAAGAAAAAATCATTATGGGCATGAATGGCTTCCTCATAGTATTGTCTTATGTCTCCTGAGGAATCCTGATCAATTATAGTGATCGCCAGGTTTGGTCTATCCTTTTGCCTATTTTTATTTTGAACCATCCTAGATAGAACTCAACCAACCCTCCGATTTTAAAAATCAATTTCATAGGCTTGGTGTGACTGTTTCATTATTTTTGTCTATTCCTTAAACTTTTCTTCAATCACTCAATTCATAGGCCATGATTGGTAATCAACATAATCTAGTAATCGATTATTTAAACTAGTCATGACAGTTTCTAAAGACCGCTTAGGAACAAATTCCTTCTTCCTTAGTGTCATTTGCATTGCAAGTAAAGAACTGTTTTTCTGATCAGACAATAAGATAAGATTTATGTGGAGTTGAATTTCGATATGAACCTTATGTGGTAGAGTCTAAGAATCCATAATATCCTCATCATTCTGAGTAGTATCAACAACAGGTTTGTTGTGCTGAGATAGAAACTGATTTCTCGCTAGGAATCTTTCCCAACTGTCTCCAATACTAACAAGATGACACTCGAACAAAATCCTAATAAGACCGTGATGGAATAAACTAGTTTCAAGGTTTTTGTTTGGGCATTGGTAAAACCTAGACATCTTTTGCAGACTTCTAGTTAGGTAGAAAGGTAAATCTAAACAAAACCCTAGGAAAACCATGAGCAAATGTATATGGAAATAAAATATCATACCAAAGAGTCCTTCACAAGTTATGAATTGTTTGATAATTAACAACAAACCCTGCCATCTGGGCTGAAAGAATTACAAGGGAATACCTTTAATATGGTACTCTATTTTCTCATATGTCAACAAAGTTCGCCAAGGAATATTATTAACCTTAACATTCTTAAACTATTTACCCCCTGAAAGGAAAAGACTAGTGGCTCAGGAAATAAACTCCTCATTAGTTTGGAACTAAACATCTCCCACTTTAACCCTAGTGCCATCGAAGGTTTTGGAGAATTTTTGTGCCACTTCCAAATTAAACCCTTTGAATGACTGGATGAAATCTAACCAACTGACTTGGGAGATCTTACTAGTCACATCGTCATGTATTAACAAAGTTTGTGGGCCATTTGGTTCTATTTGGACTAAAGGATCCATGAATTTTTCATAAGGATTGACAATGAGGGAGAAACATAGCATAGAGGGGTAAATTGTTTGAGAGTGATAAAAATGAAGATATAGCAAGGTAAGTGGATAAGAATCAGAGAAAGTTGAGGTGACATACCTAATGCTGAATGAGAAATGGAATAGCCAAGGATACCTTGAAATCATTCTGCACTTAGAATTTTGATTACATTTTCAAGAGGAGAGGACAACCGAGTTCAAGATAACAAGACTCATGTAACCCTCTTCATTTTCTACAAAACCCTGGCTCGAAATTGAGTGCATCCCCCTTGATGCACTTATGATTAAGGAGGTAAACAAAAGTTCGGTCAAGAAATCATAAAAGAGTAAGGCACGGCATAAGGTTTTAGAAAGGACCATAAAATATAGGTCAATCATTTGTGGTATGGAATAGGTTCTTGAAACATAGTTTTATCAGAAGGTTTAGTTTAAGTTTGATTTATGTCATAGGTTTAAGACACTCAAACATAACCAATTTGATATTTTGCACATTAAAATTATATTTTAGGATAATTGATTCCTTAAGTCTTAATCCTATAATCAACACACTTCATGAACCCTTTTCTCATGTTTAATTTAGCTAGAAGAAAATATATCTTTTGAATTATGCAAAGGAAGAGCATGACAGGGTTTCTTTTAATGGTTTTTCACAAAAAAAGATTTTAAATTCATGCTTTGCAGTCATGAATTTAAAGATAAAAAACAATCATCAAGACAAACTTAAATGCATTCTTAACACGAGAAGATAATGAGAAAAAATAAATAGCGTTAAAACCACACATTTTCACCTAAACCATATCAATTTGATGAAAACAATTGCTAGGGAGTGAGTAAAAGATGACAATAAGTTCTGAATAGAGATGAAAAACAAGGCGCAAGTTGGGCAGCCAACATAACTGCGCAATTTTCATATCGTCATCCTCGACATTCTTCACAATCCATATTACTTCACAGAAAAATAAGTGTTGTTCTGGATCTTTCGTCCCTGCCCTATGGAGGACATGCATTCTCAAAGTGGGGTATACTTCCACCATTGTGTACTATGAAATATTCATCCTCGGTGTCCCTAACTGAATTTGGGTTGTCATACTACTTCCAGTACTTTGACTACCTTTACTGCTACCTTTACTTCCTTCACTAACTAAAAGTGAAAAAGTTTCATATCTTGCCTCAATTATCAGATATGCACACAGGGTCGTGGTTTTGACACAAAGTCTATCCTGAGTGGAGATACTGGGATGTAATGGATCTCCTTCTATTGGACTAAGATGAAGGTCATTTTCCTTCTCTTTCCCTTCTATTTGTGGTATTCCTTCTACCTATATCATTATGGCGGTGTGTCTTGTTATCCACGATATATAGGGATAACTAGGAGATCATGTCTCGAGGCCCACATGGTCCTAGACATGGAGTACCGAGAGCAGAGATCGACTTCAGCATGGCCCTAGAGGGCCCATAGTTCTTTTTCTCAGCCAAACTTGTCCTGTCAGCAGTACCATCTTCCATCACTACCGGCCTGGGCTTGCATCAGAGAGGACTCTTCCTCCATGAGGTAATTGGTCCGAGGTATCATGGTATGTGTCATATTTGATCATTATGACCTTCTTATATATGCATTAGGTTCCTTTCATTTCCGATGACTTCTTGGATCTTACACTAATCCACTTGACCATTGTTGGGGTGATTGATCGGGTAGCTTAGCAAGCTGGTATTCATGGGTTTTGGTTAGCCACCAAGGGGGGTTTGCAGAGCCATCGTCCGCTCTCACCATCTTATCACCTTTTCATCTTATATCCTACTCATCCATCCCTTTCCCCTAGTCTGGACATTAGGATGACCTTCCAGGGTAAATCTTGTCTTGTGGGAAGAATGGGCTAAAGGCCCAGGGGGTAAAAGCAGCTGGTAAAAGATAAAAGCCATAGGAAATGAAAACCTAGAGATGCTTCACCCAGGGGATCCCCGAGAAGGAAATAAAAGGGCTCTCGATAAGAAACTAAGGGACCCTAAGAAAAATGAAATAAATAAATGCAAGACCTAACCAAGAGGATGGGAGGTCTCATCACGAGCCAGCCCATTATGTTCATAGGTATTTAGAAGCATGAAATTGCCACTATCTGGTCACCAAACCAGGGCAGTGACCTTTGGTTGCATGGCGAAAGGAAAGGGGGCCTCATCACGAGCCAAACTTCTCATTTCTACGAAGATACTAGTGGGTAACACTGTCATCTCTGGCCACCAAGCCAAGGCAGTGTCCTCTTCATCAAGGCTTGTAGTAAAAGAGCAATAAAAGAAAAATAAGGCAGAAAGGGTTTGGAAAAGTTGCATCCATGACAGGTACAACTCGCCTCCTACAAAGGCACCCACAGACGACACCAGCCCTTGGTCTGACTATGACTGGACATCCCTAAGACCATATCACCTCATTACACATGGCTTGAATGATCCTTTGAGGAAACTTACCATTTCTTGTGGATATTATCCCAATAGGTTGTCTTGTTGGTTTCCTTAGCTTTGTATAGTGGGTCTGTGTAATGTCTTTGACCTCTTAGAAGATTTGTTAGGGGTCTCATGCATATGTTTGATAAATTTAATGATGAGATACGATTTACATTGCTATGATGTCTAGGACTAATGAGCCCATGGAGGGCGCAATCTTTTATGAGAAGGACCATGCCCGGCGGACAGGTACCAGAGGATCAGTGCACATGGGGAGATGATCAGTTTGGACCTCGATGGGGCTGAAGAGCCCATCAGGTGGTTGCTGGGATGGCAGAGGCAGGATAGAGTTGTGATGAGCCCTTTCACAGAGAAGAAGAAGGACGCCCTCATCAGGACATTTTGGCAGAGACTTGGCCTATGGGGATCAGCCCCTTGCAGATGGGACGATGACCTTGATGGATAGGACGCCACCCAGAGCTAGTTGGATGTTTTCTGGAGCAGATGGTAGTGTGCTGGGCCTCTTGAGCACACATAGCAGGTTGCAAAATCCCCAGAGGGGCCAACGATTGGCTTATTGGATGCTGATTGTTCCCTGAAAGGGCCAACGTCTCCCCTATAGGGGCCTGACGTCTCCATTCTGCTCATTTTGGCATTTCTTAGCATGTAAAGTGACAAATAATGAGATATTTTAATGTCATCCCTATCGGTTGTTTTTAATGACCTAATTATTAATTAAAGGTCATAGAGATCATATAAATAGAGGTCGTTGCCTCTCATTTTAATCATAACACAATTTGCTCTCTTGTGAGAGTGACTTCTTTAGCTCTTGTCTTGGTTTTTCTTCTCTTTTGGAGTGAGGTGCAACCACTTGGAAGGATCATCTTTGGCATGTTTATGGTGTTCTTATCATTGGAAGGTGTTACAACTAGGGTTTGATAAAGATTTTCATGAATTTGTAAGGTGTTTTTCTCATCAAAACTTCTTGATTGAATGGTTGTTGATTAAATATCTTGCATGAATAGTTACATTGTTATTATAATGCTTAATCATTGAAACCCTAGGGAGCCAACACAGAAGTAGGTCATGGCTTCATGTCCCCATGATTAAGAACTTGTTTAGCCATTGATTAAAGAAGGTTTATCCTAGCCATAGCTACACTAGCCTTTCTTTTTTCTGAGTTAGTTTGAAGCATAGATTGAATAAAGAAGACGTCCTAGGCCTAATTTGTTTTACACCTAGGGTTTGGCTTCTAGGGTTTGAAAAGCCT
>JZKD02S1673063.1:127370-138313 GCA_000966675.3 Picea glauca | reverse complement strand
AATAGAAAGAGCTCCCCATCGAGGTGACAGTGGGTGGGGAAGCTCCTGTTACGCCAGTTTGAAGCCTTGACTCAAGCTAACCTAAACCCTTCCTACAAACTGTGTGATAACATGTCCTTCCTCAATCGCATTGTGCTTCGCTTCTCTATCACACATAGTCCTCTTCTTACCGTATCAAAATGTTTTTCCACTGTGAAACATTGCAATATTTTCTTCCATCACACATTCTTCTTTTCCAAGCATTCTCATCCCATCAATTCTTTATTTATTCTTTCATGCATCCCTCTTCTCCCTACTCTCAAACCATCCCATGGTTAGGCCCCAATACCCCTATGCACTTGAAGGTGTCTAAATACTAGGGAAATCATATTCCATCTTCATAACCCCCTTATGACACAACAACATCTTAACCCAAGTGGACAATGATTTCAAATATATTCCGCGCAAACCTTTAAAGAAATCTCTTTCAACAACATTATATGACTTAGTACAATCTATAGAAAGCTTAGTATTATAGCCCCCCAATACACAATCGAGCAAAAAATAAATTGTGTGTGAGATATGATTACTTATGGTATTAACTTGTTGAATAAACTCCAGGGTCCAACTTCTCATAAAAACAATGCAAAATGTTTTGTTCTTTTCAGCTAACCTTTGTAACCACTTATCCAAAAATATCAGGAATTCAACAAACAAATCTCATGCAAGTTTGTAAATACATACCTTTGTAACTACTTCTCTGATCTGATCCATGGGTTCTTATTCTAATATTTGGAAAAATTGTTCTCCTTCATCTCTAACCATCGTCCTTTTTTTCCTTAGTTGGCCTCCACATTCCCCTCAATCACAAATATCAGTCTCGAAAATAGAACCATTTGTTGACATGCAGTGGGAAGAACTAGGGTTCAACATGAATTCACCAACAAAACCCCTAGATATTGGCATTTTGGCATCACCCGCAAGTAGGTGAAGTCTCACCCAAGTTATCTATGGGAACTGCAAGAATCAAGCTTCCACAATTGTGAAGGGAAGGGAGGAAATCCTTATAACCATTACACTTAACATTTGTTCATTATACCTTGTATCATGTGCACATAAACATGCAACATATGTATAAAAACAAAACATATATTATATGCGCACAATAAATAGAACAATTAAGAGAGAACACATAGCCACCATGACTTTACATGGTTCACCCAAGATGGGCTACGTTCACAACAACCGACCTCTTATTATATTAATTGAAACAATTATTAACAAAAAAAAATATATGAAAATCGTTCCAAATTCCTTTTTAACATAAAAAAAAATAAAAAACCCTAACCCCAAAATATGAAAATCCAACAGTTTTGTGGACCCCGTTTTGGGTAGTTTGTTGTATCAACTTACCGGGGGCATAAGTTTGGTATACGATCTTTGTTTTGGGCACATTATAGATCATTGGAAAGGTATCTTCGAGGAGATTCATTTTGGGGGATAAATCAACGACTTTAGTTGTTATTTAGGTGCTCGATAATGAAAAAACATCATTTAGACCCTCAAAATGCCCCCAAAAGTTTAGGAACTGAAAAACTGCTAAAAAAGTAAATTCCCCAAAGACTGTTTTGAGCCAGTTGGAATAGGTGGTTGGCCACCAATATCCACCTGGATAAATCCTTCCTCCTTAGGAAACAATGGTCTCCATTGCATGGAGTTCCTGAGGGAGAGGGAAGAACGTTTGTTGAATCTACATCTTGATGAGATGCTTGCCTTGCTAGAGAAGTTGCATTGCTTAGCTTGTTGAACGCTATCATGAACCTATAGTTGGAAGGGTTGGAACTTTTTAACCAGTCGAGCTACATGATATGACTATGTGCAAAAGGAATCCTTAGGATTTTCTTCAATCTTATCAACCTTCTTCTACTAGACAAAAGGTGCTTCGACTGAGGCTATAGTGGTTGCAGTGTTATTCTCTTCACCTTTTGAACAAACTGTGAAAAAGATGAATTTCGTAGTATGACATATTACCTTGCAACACTGTTTAGGTGGGACAATAGTTGGAACTACCTCTTGTAATCTGTAGATATGACCCCCTAGAGTAACAATGATACTACAGGGTCAAGAATCATAAATAGCATGGTGCTTCCACATATATGGTTGGAACAACAGAACATCACATAAATATAGTGGGGAAACATCACATAATACATCATCCTTGAAAGGTAGGATGCCATATGACAATCAACATTGTTGGTTGACACAGGAGTCTCAACCCTGGTGAATCCACCTAATGTTGTATAGTTGTGAGTGTGGTGTTGTCGACAATCCCAACTATTTGATGACCTCTGTTGGGATGAGGTTCTTCTGACTTCCGATATCAACAATAAAATGCAGTGAGGTCCCCTTCACCCCCATCTGTGAATGAAAAAGGAGATCCCCCTCTTCATGATTTGTTGGTTCTTCTAGTTGAATTGTTGCAGTCAGGAAAGTAGCAGTGGGGCCTACGTCGATGATCTATATTTTCCCATTATTTTCCGAATCAAATTATGAACCAGGGCTTGTCTCCTTGTAATTGATCTCGGCCACCAATGAATGTTTTGAGTGACATTCATCAGTGTTGTTCCAGGGTATTTTATGGAAATCATACCACTTTCTAGTGTCCTTCATCTATCTATTACCCTTCCTTTCCTGTGGCTTGGGATGGTTTTCTGGAGGTTGTTTGTTAGGGTCATATTTATCATGCTTTGGTTGTTGTGGATTCGCAGACCCTAACTCCCATTTGTTCTGGTGCCTAAATTTCTACTCGATTTTGACGACATATCAATAGGTAGCTCCCAATGATGAGATGTCCAGGAAATCCATTTCAGTTTGGATGTAACTATGCAAAGCCCCATGGTATTTCAGAACTAGATTTGCTCAGAGTCTTTGATACCCAACTTGGTGTGAAAGGTATGGAAATTATTTGTGAAATTCAACACTATTTTTTCCCCCTCTTTCTGCAGTGTGGTTCACTCATGTACTGGCTGTCATAGTTACCAAAAGGGTAATACTTCTCCTTCACTACATCCACAAAAAAATCGCAAGTGGGATCAACCCCATATATTTCGTAATCCTCTATGCAAATTTTATCCTAGCAAGTTTCCCATCAACGTTTGACATGGGGTATAATCTTAAGGAGTGCGAAGGTCACATTTTCCCTATCGAAAAAATTGTGAATGGAGAAATAACCTTCTAGAAAATTTAACCATTTTTCTAGGGAATCCATATCTATCTGACTTTCAAATACGGGAATATCAAAATTGGTTTGTACCTTGAAAGGAGAGGTTCTACCAAAGTAGATTTTTAATGAAGATGTGCATGTTGTTATTAGCAAGCATTGAAGTATGTGGGAAAACTTCTCCATAATTTCATCCCTCTGTCGCGTGAGAGCTTGCTCAAGCAATAGATTGATATAATCTTTTTCTCTGTCGTTTTTATTTTCTTCCTCCATGGAGGGTTTTTTGGGCATGAGAGAGTGATTGTCCTCAAGAGAGACAATATCGAGAACCAACTTTCTATACTTGGACCTCATCGAGGACATGCACTGAAAAACGATCAAGAGCAGCCTACTCTGATACCACTGATCCAAATTATTTTTGGCACAAAATGAGAGAGAAGATATAATAAATAAATGTATAGAGATATATTAGATATCCAACAATATAGAAGATATATATCAAGTATATGACCATAAACACATAGATATAGTAATACACAATTTCTATTAGTGACAGAAATGTACAAAACTGTATAAATACAAAATGAAAGACTCACTAGAATGGTGGCAACTTATCTCTGAGAAGAGATGCGACGGATAATCACATTCGTAAGAAGATGATTGTTAAAATGAGGCTCCAAAGGAATTTTTAACATAAATAAAATCCAAAACATTAACCTCAAAAGATGAAAAGCCAACAATTTTGTAGACCTCGTTTTGGGTAGTTTACTTTATCAACTTCCTAGGGGCATAACTTTGTCATATGATCTTTGTTTGGGGTGCACGATAGATCGTTGGAAAGCTATCGTCGAGTAGATTGATTTCATGGGATCATAAGAACCTTTGGATATTATTGAAGTTATAGATCCCCAAAAAAATTCATTTAGGCCCTCAAAATGGCCTTAGCAGTTTAGGAACCAAAACATTGGTAAAAATAGTTAATTGCCATAAGACTGTTTTGAGCCAGTTGGAATATGTGGGTGGCCACTAATATCCACCTGGATCACCTAAAGTGGGTAGGTTAGGGTATGACCCTAACATGTTGTCATGTATGTATGTGGGTAATATTGACATATTGATTCATAAAAAAATTTAAATAATTAATTACTAAATAAAAAAGAAACTACATAATGATCACATTACAAGCATTTTTCAATCTGTTTTCAATCTCTTTGCCAAGGATTTTGCATAGCCTAGATCCATATAAACTACTTTCTCTACACATTCTTGAATGAAGGAGAAGATAAATTCAAAGAAGAATTCATGTCAATTTTCCATATAGAAGTCCAGGGATATGGATCTCTTGCCCATGATACAAATAGGGATATGGATCTCTTGCCCATGATACAAACACACATGTTTAGTTGACACCATGTATAAATTACACAACAAGGTGTTTCTTCAACATTTTCTTTTAGGGTGGGTTGACATGGGTGGAATCCACTCGCTATTGGAAAGGATATGATGGGTTGATACACTAATCATGCAATAGTTAATACATCTAAACTCTCTCCATATTTCTACATGCTTGAACTTTGATTCTCAATAACAATTAAATTTATTACTTTTCTATTGTTGTAATTATTAATGTTTTAATGCAACTCATATTGTATCATTAAGTTCATTGTTAGTGGAGATCTATGAATTCAAGACTTCGCAACGCTTTCAAAAAGTTGATTAAATATCTATTTTAATACTCTCTCCATCTCTTCAACATTTATATGTTCAATTTCACTCTTCTTCTTGCCTAAGCATAATATGCAAACAAATTTATGGATTTGCATGGTTTTTCATTAATACCACTTATAATTTTATTTTTTTTAAGAGAAACAATTAAAATTATATTATATAAAGATGCTACAACAAAGTTGACAAAACCAGTTTTTACAAAAACCCAAAAAGCAAGAGAAGTCTCATATACAATGAAAGAAATATCTTTCCTTTGTTGTTCTTTGATAGCATATTTTTTGTCAATAATTCTATACTGACGCCAAGTATATATCCTAACATAGAAATTCATAAAAAAAAATGAATTTATTGAGCATAGAACTTGTATTTAATGGATGTTTAACTCAATGTCCACCTCCTGCTGATTTTCGTCCACAACCACTTGGTCCGGTTGAAAGTGCATTTTTTGATTCAATTCAATGGATACTCGTGAGCCCATTGACTAAGCTAGCACTTGTTTTGTTGGAAGATGATTTCCTTATTCTTGTTGGGATTCCCAAATTTCCCATCGGTGTACTTGTAGCTAACTAGAATGTCGATTTACTTCTTTCAAAAGCATCATCGTTTCCTTATTACATTTCTACTCATTATCTTGTATCTTTTTCTCCAATTGAGTGTGGGATTCACAAAGAGTTGCAATTTATTGTTGATGATTCCTTATACACTCTTTCATCTTTGCTAATTTGCATGAATTGTAATGAAACAGAGGATGGCTGTGCCTCCACATCTTCGCCAACTCCTAGAAAGATGTCGAGCGACCATTATTGCTTAAAAGGGTATTGGCATACAACCAAAGCCAAATAAGGTAGAGAGGAGAGAAACCAGAGTGCCAAGGGATGAGGCAGAATGGAACTAGCAAAAACGCAAAGACAAAGATAATGTCGAGTGTGTGTTTCCATGAAAGTCCATACAAGGGAGAAGAGGGACTGGTACAGAGGAGACAACATCGCGAATGCGCGAGAATAAATCCCAAATGCAGGAGGGAGGACTTCCATGAGCCAAATTAATACTTGCACACATCTAGAAGGATACATGTTTCATGTGGTGGGTTCATTTGGATTGATGAGGTGGGAGAGAGTGAGGTGTCCAAATTGCAACGCCATCATGAGTGGCGATGAAAACCAAGTCAAATCAACCCATATTTTTAAAATGCACTGCATTTTCTCAAGGAAGGGGTTACAGAATTATTTCTACATTCCTTGTTAGTTCTCCCAACTCTAAATGTTTGGATCCTTTGTCGAGAGAGTTGACCACATTATTTTTTTTCGAAGAATATGATAATAGTTAACATGATGAAATTTATTTTCCTCATAGAAAATCTGTTGATAGATTCATTTTAGGTTGGGATGCTTACTAAAACTTAGTCTTTAGAGCACTTTGATTACCATTTTAGAATCACATATTACTATAATTTGTGCTTCCGGGATTTTTCTAATGAGTTTTAGTCCAATATAAAATTTTAAATATTTTTTTTCGTTATTTGATCCAGGTGGATATCGGTGGTCACTAGCCTATCTCAACTAGCACAAAACAATTTTCTTAAAACTTATTATTTTTAGCAGTTTTTTGGGTCCAAAACTTCTAGGACTATTTTGAGAGCCTAAACGATTTTTTTCATGATCAAGCACCTAAATGATAGCCAAATTCTTTGATTTAGAACCCTAAATTAATCTCCTCATAGGTGCCTTTCCAACAAGCTGTCGTAAACCCCAAACTGATATCATATGCCAAAGTTACACCACTGGGAAGTTGATACACCAAACTACCCAAAAAGGGGTCCACAAAAATGTTAGCTTTTCATCTTCCAAGGTTACTGTGTTTTGGATTTTATTTATGTTAAAAAGGCCTTTGAAGCATCATTGTGACATCATCTTCTTGCGAATGTGAGTAGCCATCACATCTCTTCTCAGAGATAAGCTTCCACCATTATAGCGAGTATCTCATTTTGTATTTCTATAGTTTTGTACATTTTGTTCATTAATAGAAATTGTGTATTATTGTATCTTTGTGTCTATGGTTATATGTCTGATATATCTCTATTATATTATTGATATATCTCTATAGATTTATTTGTTATATCTCCTCTCTCATTTCGTGCCAAAAATAATCTGGATCATTATTAAACGTTTTTCCCAATCCCCATTCATATTTTGTCAATTTGTTTCCATCGAGATCATAGATGATCCCCCCACCTGTCGCCCCTAGTACAACTTATAATTTTCACTAATTTATGCATTCTATTCATAATTGAAATTATGAAATTTTAGTATGGATAAGGAGTTGATACACGAGAACCTATTATTTTTTACTAATTTACCTTATCTATGTAGAAAACTTGCAACACATTTATATTTATAGATTATACGAGACTAGATCCATCATAACACAATTTATCAAGTGTTGAGAGGTATATGATCCTTTAAGGTGTAAACCTCTTTTAGAGTGTAAAACCTAAAGAAAGGTTTTCATCTCAAAGGATTTGATCCCTTCAACATTTGATAAATTCAAAGTTAAAATAGATCTAAGTTGATGTAAAATTATGATGGGCTATAATAGACAATAAACTTTTGTTCAAATGTGGAATTCATTTTTTGTTCTTGTGTGTGCATGGCCACATTGAGGGCATTGTAAGGTAAAAAGCTAGGATGATGAACTACTCAATTCTAAAATTCTTTTAAACACTTGTAAGTTAAAAGTTCAAATAATGACAACTACTCAATTCTAAAATTCTTTTAAACACTTGTAAGTTAAAAGGTCAAATAATGACAACGTGTTTTGTGAACTATTAATTTTTGGAATTATTTTAACAATTAAGGATTAAAACAAATAGAGGCCTTTCCTCCTTTAAGTTGTGTATCTTAAAGTCTTCTTCATAGGTAGATAGGAAATGCTTATGTAATTATATATTGTTATAAAAGTTGTAAATTGTAACGGTAAGGGAGAGACACTAATGGTGGGGGTAGGAACCCATAATGGAAATAGAAGTAGTGCAATCAAATCCCAATCTTAGATGAATTTAAGCTTATATATTGAAAAAATTGTTATCATACATAATTTATATAAGAACTTTTATGTGAAAGTCATCATTAAAAAATATTAATATTAAAAAAATATTTATGTGTGTTTAAAATATTATCATAATTGTTTTTCAACATTTTTATATAAAATTAATATTTTTAAATTTTAAATATCATGTTAAAACTTAAAACAAATCCATTTCATAACAAATTTAAATTAATATTTTCAAATTTGAGACTTTGCAACAAACAAAATATTTCAAAACTAAAAGGACAAAAAGAATACCACTAGCAACAACCACTTTATAAAAGTGGTTGATATATGTTGATCAACGTTATTAGTTTGGAAAGGTGAAAAATGACGACGACGTATATCAACCACTTTTACAAAGTGGTTGTTTCTAGTTGACCACCGACATGCCTTGGAACTACCATTAATATATTAATACAAATATATTAATGTATAAATTAATTTAAAATGCATTAATACAAAGCATTAGTGTATTTCATTAATACATTATAAGTATATATTATATTTATGTAATAATTAATTAATGTATTAATTATACATTAATATGTTTGTATAATGTATAAATTAATGTAATAATGTAATTTTAATGTATAATTAATGTATTAATAAAATACATTAATATAAAACAATAATGTATTTCGTTAATACATTATTATTATATATTACATTTATATGATAATTAATTAATACACTAATTATACATTAACTATACATTATTATATTAATTTATACATTAATATATTTGTATAATATATAAATTAATGTAATAATGTATAGTTAATGTATAATTAGTGTATTAATTAAGTATCACATAAATGTAATATTAAAGTAGCCCGGATGGGGTGACACTTGGCAAGAGGAGGGGGACAAGTGGAAGACACAGTTGGTGGGGGGGGTCAATGCCCCAAGCTGCCACCCCTGAAGCAATTAACTCCCCATGGTGTTCACCATAAGGGACATTAACTTAGTGTGCCTGCAGGAGCTCTCGAAGGAGCGATTCAGCCAGGCCAATGGTACTAGACACCTGAACAAGTCCCATCAGCCTTAAATGGTGATGGGAGGGGCATCAATGGCTCCCAACAACGTTAAAATTGACCAAGCCACACATTCTTACCTATTGTTTGCAAGGTACCACCTCTACTCAACGATTCTCAGCCACTTTGCCTGCCTCCTATGCGACCTCCGTAACTCCCCCAACCATATTCTCCCTCACTCTCTGGTTCTCACCATGCCCCGGGATAGAGGCAAGCCTAGGAATTCCACCAAGAACAAGAACGCCTATATTCGTGACAACCGACTCACAGCCTCTGAGTGAGCACTAATTGATCATTTTAGCCATGCCCATAGACCCTCCAACAACGCTCAGTCCACCCCATGCATTCAAAAAGTGGAAAACCTGCCTACCTTACCCCAGACTCAAGCTTAGTCTACCCTTTGCATTCCCAAAATGGAGTCCTCGTTCCTCACTGAGCATTCTCCTCCACCACCCCAACACTCATCGACTATCCTCAACACATTCAAAGAGTAGGCACTTCCCTCTCTTCATCATCCAGGCACGAAGTTGGATGATGCTGAGCCACCTTAAGCTCCACAACCAAGCCCGAGCCTGGTGAAAATGGAAGGGTCTCCTGCTAAGGCAAGCCTCCCAATCCCTTCTACCTCCCATGACTTTCAGCCTCGCTTGTGGGAAGGAGGTTGCATTGTGGAGGAGGAAATCCCCCAAAGTTCGCAACTGACAGGGGATGGGGAGAACTCAATTACAGTGGAAGACACAGGCAAGGATGGTGGTGAGGAAGTCTCACACCACACCTATCATGCGGAAGCAGAGCATCTGGAGCTTCTCTTTGACATCCGACTGTAGCAGGACGAGCAGGTACATGGCCAAAGGACCATCCATCAACGACTATATCTATTGCTCGAATCACTCTCAGATGCCCCACCACATGCATAATGCCCCACCTGAAAGCATAAGTTCATCCTAGTCTACACTGTCCATGGACATACATGCTCCCCAAAGGCTTGATGTGACCCACCCCTATCTCTAGTTCTTGTCAATTATCATTTTTAGAATGAATAAGAATTTTCTTTTTACTCTTTTTTGTAGTTTTGTAACCATCATAGTAATGGCAACTCTGAATGAAGTCAGCCCTAGTCTAGCTAGTGGGAACAAAGTTCATGTTGAAATTCTCATCTTTTGCTCCAATTTTTGTAAACTGAAACTCTGTCATTATAGACATATCACTGCTTGGAGCCACCTATTTTGGTTTCCCTTATGTGCCGGAACAAGTGGCTACCAAACAATTTACAGGTGTACACTCATGATGATATAATACAAGGATCTCTTTCTTTATTAAAAAAAATAAAAAATCTATAAATTAAATTAATTAATTTACATGATAGTATAATGCAATTTACTAATTGATCTTAATAATGTAATGTATTAATTAATTAATTAATTAATACATTATTAAATAATACATTGATAGAGTATTAATTTAACCTTATAAAATAATACATTAATATATACATCAATAATGTAACATTATTGATACATTGATATGATATATTAATGTGATGTATAAATTAAACTTTAATTTCAATACTGTATAAAGTAACTTATAAATTAATTAATATATTAACAATGTAATATAATAATTAATTTTGTACTCTATTACATTATTAATTAATATAAACTTATAAATTAATTAAAATATTAACAATGTAATGTAATAATTAATTTTGTACTCTATTACATTATTAATTAATATATTGTTAAAGTATTATTACATTAATAAAGTAATACATTAATAATATGCTAAATATATCATTAAAGAAATTAATAAATAAATAATACATTATAAAAGTATCAATACACTAACAAAATAATACATTAAAAATATAATAAAAATATCAATATATAAAAAAACAT
>JZKD02S1673063.1:107546-125452 GCA_000966675.3 Picea glauca | reverse complement strand
ATTGGAATATAATATAAAAAATATATATTATTAGATATTTCAATAAAGTAAATTAGTTTATGATAGTATAGCTTTAACCTTCTTTGCATTTTGGAACATATATAATATAAACAATTAATATTTTTCTCTTTATTTTAAGTCATATATTATAAGAATATTTAATTTTTATTATTTTGTATATAAATATCATTTTTTGTCATTATAAAAAAAAGTGAAATACATTATTCAATCTAGTATTGAAAAATCAATCAATTATTTTAGAAAATAAAAAATATAAAGTAATTCTATGTACAAACTAATATGCAGAATTGGTACAAACTAACGAGAATACATGAAGTAATATACAGAATTGGTACAAACTAATGGGAATACATGAAGTAATATGTAGAATTGGTACAAACTAACGAGAATACATGAAAAATTAACATGGGAATACATGAATAGAGAATCATTTATTTGTTACATAATTTACCATGGTAAATTACCTTTGGGTTTTAGAGCTTACAATTGCACACAAGGAAGAGGCATACATGCAAATAGAAAATATTGTAGCAGCTAACCCACATAATAGCTTTCGGATATTTCCATGCAGTGCAAATAAAGATACCAGAGAGAATAACCACCATGAACAGACTAAAGATCCTGACCTATGCTACATATCCATATTCCCATTAGAAGAAATTTCCCTCTCCTCCCCTCACATAAATCATACTTCTGATGCTAAGAGATTAAATGGGTTTTTTCTTTCTTGAAGTTGTGAAAAAAAAACGAAAAGATTCAGAATCATCAAAAGATGAAACGATCTAAAACGAATGCACTAAAATAACTATCTAAAAAATAATGGTATTATATACATATTTATACCTTCATTTTCTTTGGAGCATAAAAAAGGAACAAGAAAATGTAAACCAACTCAATGGAAGCCCCTGTGCCATTTATGGTTCTCACAAGAAGGTTGTTAGCAGAGATGAAGGGAAGTCCATAACACGCAGACATATTTATACATTCATTTTCTTTGGAGCATAAAAAAGGAACAAGAAAACGTAAACCAACTCGATGGCAGCCCCGAGGCCATTTATGGTGCTCACAAGAAGGTTGTTAGCAGAGACGAAGGGCAGTCCATACCACTCAGACAAAAAATATCTCATGAGCGTAGATATGTATGGAACACCAGAGAACTATTCAGTGGATTAATTATTCATAATTCTCCATAATGTGATTCTACACAACAGATTCACAGAAACAATAGGTAAATCTAGAAATAATCAAACATAACTCAGTGAAGGATTCTTATATACAGTTGGAATAATTGACAACAATACTGAGGGTCAAGGGTTTTGACCATATGTTACCCTAAAAACACATGTAATCATTTGTTACTGGTCTCTTACAGGCCATATCCTTGGCATTAACTACAATGAAGAAATTGTTGGAAATTGTAATTACAAGTCAGTTAAATCTTCACGTCCTCATTGATTTGTCTGTCAGTCAAAATCTATTAGTAGTCAAAATGTCAGACAGACAGTTTGACAATTCCACAAGTGTAAAGTCACATACTTACTCAAAATTCAGTCGAAAAGCAAGAGAACTATAAATGAAGCCGAATTTTATCTTCTCGAATTAAATTAAGTAGAAGAGTCAGTCATAATTATGGTTGAGTTAAATGTTGAGTTGGTCTTAGCTTCTGAAGGAAGTTTATATAAGTCTGAGTTTCTTAGTTAGAAAATAACGAATAGATAGATACATAGAGAAAAGGAGAGAGGGATGCAAAGAAGAAGTTCAAAAACCAACAGTAGTTGAAGAGTTGACAAAAGAAGTATCAGAGCCGAAGATCATTTTGTCACTGTATTTTTGTAATCTAAGTGCACTGCGCCGAAGTTCATTAATATGAAGTATTTTGTGTTTCTGACAAATTACTGTTTTATTTCTCTATTATATTCTCCATTCGTAAGTCATTCTATTTAGTGTGTGTATTCACAATGCCCAACAATCTTCCAGTCTGTGAACTGCGTAGTGATCTTGAGAACTCTGTCCCATAGCCTATTCGGTGCACATTATTTTAAACTACGTTGCGTATACTATACTATGCACATTCCCCTTTTTCCCCTTTTTCCCCTTCAATTTGGTATCAGAGAAGGTTCTATCAGAATGAATTTGTCAGAGCAGAAACTCCGTTGAAAGTAAAAAATGGCTTCTACCTCAAATCTGCAACCTCCCACTTTTACAGGCAAGAACTATGAGATTTGGTCCTTGACCATGAAGACCTTGTTTCGAGGTCAATATGTATGGGAGATAGTTGAAAATGGTTATGTTGAACTGATAGATCAGGCAACATATAATGCCCTCACACAAGCTAAGAAAGATGTCTTGAAAGAACAAAGAAAGAAGGATGGAAAGACATTGTTTTATATATATAAAGCCATGCATGACAACATACTTCCAAGAGTTGCATCAACAAAGCAAGCCAAGGAAGCATGGGATATATTACAAACCGCTTATCAAGGTATGGATAAAGTAAAAACTGCAAAACTTCAGATTCTTAGAAGAGATTTTGAAAATATGTCAATGAAAGATTCAGACACGGTAGATTCTTTCTACACACACGTCATTGGACTGATAAATCAAATTAAGTCTCACGGTGAAACCATAGATGATAGAAAAGTTTTTGAGAAAGTTCTTAGAAGTCTTCCTCCTAAATTTGATACTCTACTTGTAACTCTAGAAGAAGGAAAAGATCTGAGTCGGTTTAGTCTAAATGAACTGCAAGCTTCCCTCGTCAATCATGAACATAGATTGAATAGGTCAAATATGTCATTAGAAAACGCTTTTTCCACACAGTCATCTATAGTCTGTGGAAGAGGAAGGGGGAGAGCTAACTCTAGAGGCAGAGGAAGAAGTTCCGACAGAAGTGGATGCAGTAGAAATCCTAGAAACATTGGTGGAAGAGGTCAAAATCCAAATACCAGCTAGTCAACTTGTCAAAAACTGACAAATCAAAGATTCAATGCCATTACTGTAAAAAGTATGGACATTATGCATATGAGTATAGAAAGAGACAATATAATCAGAACAAGCAAATTCAAGATCAACCACACAACACAAATAACCAAACTCGCCCTATGTTTATGGCACGCATTGTAGCTATGTTTAGCACAGAAGAAATGCCTAATATACTGTCATCAGTTGAATGAAATGTTTCTCAAGAAAGTTCATGTGACATATGGTATTTAGATTCAAGCTGCAGTAACCACATGATAGGAAACATAGAATTTTTTTCTAGTTTGGATGAGTCAATCCAGACCAAGGTTACACTTGGAATATTTATCCAAGTCACTATCTTAGGCAAAGGCTATATAAATATTTTAACCAGAAAAGGAGAAGAGAGAGTTATGTCTGATGTATATTATGCTTATGGTCTGAAGAATAATTTGATGAGTACAAGACAACTGTTACAAAAAGGATACATAATCTACATGGAAGATAATCACTATGTGATTATGGATAAAAGCCCAAGCAATTTACTTATTTCAAAAATCTAGATGATAAGTAACAGAATGTTCTCATTGACATTAAAGCAAGTCAAGAAGAAGAACACAATGAAAACTATTGACAAAATAAAAAGTGCACAGTTATACACTACATTTATAGCAGAAAGCACGTACAGTACTAATGAAGAAAATAGTGTGCGCAGTATGAAGAAAGGAGAAAATGGCGTGGAAATGAAGGAAACATTCCAATCCGAAACACAAGATGACTCCTGGCTATGGAATTTTAAATTTGGACATATGAACTTTAGAGGTCTGAAACTATCATATGCAAAGGATATGGTAAAAGGTTTACCATTGATTGAAAAACCAGAAAGGATATGTGAAGGTTTCATATTTGGCAAGCAACACAGTGAATCATTTCCAGTTGGCAAGTCTTATAGAGCAAAAGCTCCACTAGAAATAATACATTCTGATATTTGTGGACCAATGCAAACTCCGTCTATAGGAGACAGTATTTATTTTCTAACATTCATTTATGATTTCTCAAGAAAGACATGGATTTATTTTTTAAAGCATAAATCTAGTGCATTGGGTTGTTTTCAACAGTTTATATCACTTATGGAGAAACATAGTGGTTATTACATCACGTGTCTAAGAATGGACAAAGGAGAAGAATACATGTCAAGAGAATTTCATAACTTTTGTAAAGTTTATGGCATCTACAAGAAATTTACTGTGCGATACACACCACAGCAGAATGGTGTCGCAGAGAGAAAGAACAAAACCATCATGGAAATGGCACACATTATAGTGACAACCAAACATTTGTCAAATGAGTATTGGGTTGAGGCAATAGCAACTATAGTATACATCTTGAATAGATGTCTGGCAAAGAGTGTGAAGAATAGAATTCCTCACGGAGCATGGAAAGGATCAAAGCATAATGTGGCACATTTAAGAGTTTTTGGTTGCGTCGCATATGCACATGTTCCAGATCGAATGAGAAAGAAGCTCGACAACAAAGGAATTAAAATGTATATTTGTTGGGTTTTCTGAAGAAACAAAAGGATACAAGCTATATGACCCAATTGCAAGAAAAGTCATAATCAACCACAATGTTCAGTTCGTAGAGAATGAAGCATGGGATGGAACTATAGAAAATACAGTGAAAATAATTAATGCAATAGAGCATGATGACATAGAGAATGAAGTGGTACAAACACCATACACAGGATAGTGCGCAGTTCTGTCTACACCTGCCACTGCAACGCAAATTACTGCGCAGAATACTCCAGTAAGAACAACAAGTGTGCAGTCTACACCTAGAGTGCACCAAACACCAACAAGTAGTCCAAGTACTTCTACATCTCCAAATCAAACAATAGCAAGTGTGTTACCAACAAAGACAAGAAGTCTACGCGACATCTATAATGAAGACACAACAATTTCATTCTCAATTTTTGCTCTGTTTTCACAAATAAATGATGCATTAACTTTTGAAGAAGCTGTCAAAGAAGAAGAAGAAATCAGGTGCATAGAGAATAATCAAACATGGAAATTGGTAGATGTACCTAATGATAAGGATGTCATAAGTGTCAAGTGGATTTATAAAACCAAGCAAGATTCATAAGGAAAGTACATAAGTACAAGGCAAGATTAGTTGTGAGAGGTTTTACACAACAACCTGGAATTGATTACAATGAAACATTTGCACCTGTTTCTTCCATTAACACAGTCAAAACCATGTTAGCAATTGGCACGTAGTACAAATGGCCAGTTTATCATATGGATGTAAATTCAACATTCTTGAATGGAAACTTAGAAGAAGAAATATACGTGGAACAACCATAAGGTTATGAAGTTCCATGACAAGAAAACACAGTATACCGATTAAAGGAAGCACTATATGGATTAAAGCAAGCTATGAGAGATTGGTACAGTTGTATAGATTCCTATCTCACACAGAATGGATTTCAAAGAAGTGAAAATAAGCAACATTGTACATCAAATCAAATCAACAAGGTAATGTGTTAACTATTTGTTTATATGTGGATGATTTGATATTTACAGGTAATTTTGGAATAGAAGAGTTTAGGTCAGTCATGAAGGATGAATTTGAAATGACTAATTTGGGACTTATGAGATATTTTCTGGTAATAGAATTGCACCAGTCCAAAACTTGTATATTTATCTCATAGTCCAAGTATGGACATAAAATATTGAAGAGATTCAATACGGTAAACTCAAAAACAACACCAACACCTGTCATAATAGGATTAAAGCTAAGCAAGGAAGATAGAGGGTCCAAAGTGGATCCCACACTGTTTAAAAGACTAGTAGGTAGTCTTATGTATCTAACAACGACAAGACCTAATATTATGTATGAAGTGAGCCTATCTCAAGGTTCATGGAAACTCCAAAAGAATCACATTAGAAAGAAGGAAAAAAAATCCTGAGATATGTGAATAAAACAAAAGATTTTGGCATAAAGTACTCCACTTCAGAAAATTTCAAACTCATTGGATACATTGACAGTGATTGTGGAGGCAGTATTGATGACAAGAAAAGTACCTCTGGGTACACATTTCATTTTGAAACAGGTATGGTATCATGGGCATCAAGGAAGCAACCCATAGTGACACTTTCTCCAGCAGAAGCAGAATACGCCACAGCCATAAGCACAGCTTGTCAAGCACTATGGATGAGAAGAATTTTAAAAGATTTGTTGCAGCAACAACAAGAACCAACTACAGTTTTCTGTGACAAGAATTCAACCATCTTGTTATCAAAGAATCATGTGTTCCACAAGAAAACCAAGCACATTGATACAAGGTATCATTTCATCAGAGAATTGGTGAATAACAAAGAGATCTCTGCTTAGAATTTTGCAGGTCAAAAGAACAAATTGCAGACATTTTTACAAAGGCTTTAACAAGAGATGCATTTCAGCATCTTCGCAGTAGTCTGGGAGTCCGTGCAGTAACAAATAAGTGACAGTAAAATGAAAACTCAAATTTTGATGTTATTTTCTTTTGTAAACTCCACCAACTTATAATTAAGGGGGAGTGTTGGAAATTGTAATTACAAGTCGGTGATATCTTCACGTCGCCATCAATTTGTCTATCATTCGAAATCTGTAAGTAGTCAAAATGTTAGTCAGAGAGTATGACAAGTGTGCAAGTGTAAAGTTGCATACTTAATCAAAAGTGAGTTAGCAAGCATGAGAGCTATAAATGAAGCCGAATTCTATCTTCTCGAATTATGGTTGAATTAAATGTTGAGTCGGTCTTAGCCTGAAGGAAGTTTATATAAGTCCGAGTTTCTTAGTTAGAAAATAATGAATAGATAGAGACATAGAGAAAAGGAGAGAGGGATTAGTTAGAAAATAATGAATAGATAGAGACATAGAGAAAAGGAGAGAGGGATGCAGAGAAGTAGTTCAAAAACTAGCATCAACTGAAGAGTTGACAGAAGAAGTATGAGAGCATAAGCTATTTTGTCACTGTATTTTTGTAATGTGAAGGGACTGCGCCAAAGTTCATTAATATCAAGTATTTTGTGTACAAATTATTGTGTTATTTATCTATTATATTTTGCATTAATAAATCGTTCTATTTAGTGTGTGTATTTAGAAATTTTTTTGTGTTATTTCTCTATTATATTCAGCATTCTTAAATTGTTCTATTTAGTGTGTGTATTCACGGTGCGGGACAATCTGACAGTCTGTGCACTGCGCAGTCATCTTCATAACTCTGTAGCGTAGCCTGTTTGGTGCACAGTGTTTTAAACTGCCTTGCGCAGACTAGACTACGTGCATTCCCCTTTTTCCCCTTCAGAAATCAGAATAATTTCCAGTGATGCGAGCTAATTCCAGCGATACGTTCGACGTAATTAATTTTAACTCCAACCCACATTGCTGATAGCTTAACGTCAAGCTCATCGAAACAAACCAACAGCTAGCCCAGCACGACTTAACTTCAAGCTCATCCAAACAAACCAACAACAAACGAAAAATACAAATGCATGCATAGTAATATATGAAGACTATCGAACATTTATTTTTGTCATTCTGATTCTCAGCATAGTAGTATATGAAGCCCATCGTCAAAAAGAGATATTGACAAAATTCATTTAAAAAAAATTATCACAATATATATCTTATTAACATGAAAAAACAGGCAAAGTACTTTTTCTTCAAATCTCTAACTGCGGCAGGCACTGCCAAGCTCCTCACAGCTCAATTAATTCCTACGAAAACTCACACTCACACGAAAATGGTTTTGGTAAGGTATTGATCTCTCCAAATAATGAAAGATGAAGGGGTATTTTTACTGGAAGGATTTTTTTTATAAATCCCAAAAGCATTTATTTTTGGCATACTAGATTTTTGTGAATATCTTAATCCCATATTGCTACTTCATGCTCATTGAAATTTAGATTGAGTGAATGATAAGTCGAATATTTAGATGAATACTGGACTGAATTTGAAGAACATTTATTTTTGACATACTGGGTTTTTGTGAATATCCTAAGTCCATATGGCTACTTCATGCTCATTGAAATTTAGATTCAGTGAATGATAACTCGAATCTTTAGATCAATAATTGATTGAATTGAAAAACATTTATTGTTGGCATACTAGGTTTTTGTGAATATCCTAGTTCCATATTGCTACTTCATGTTCAGTGATTGACGCCTCGAATCTTTAGATGAATACTTGACTGAATTGAAATCAAATCATAGAAGAAAAGCCAATTCCACAAAATTCTGCTACTACAATTAAAACTAAGAAAAAGAAAAGCAAGGATTTTTTTTCAGAGAATGAAGGTTCTGAATAAGAAATAGTGAGAGGTAGCAAGAAAATACCAGGCTGTATGGGCTCAGATTCTGGAATTGAAGGTTATAATCAGTGGATCCGATGCTGTTGTACGTGCTGAAATTTCAACATCGGCAAGAAATTCAAAGTCACATTATTCATTCTCCTCAGAGCCACAACCTTGAAACTTCAACACCAGCAAGAACCTCAGAGTCACGGCCTTCACGACAATGTCAATGAAATCAAACGTGGGTGCTTAGGAACGAGTTATAGGAGGAATCGATGACTTGGTCTATACTAAAGTCAAGACGATGGGTTGGTGTTAATTCCTTTCCACAAGGACAACGAACTAGATTTCAACCATAGTGAATGAAGGCAATAAGGTTGTGTTTGGGTTGAAAATTGAAATCTAATATATTTTTGGGAAATCCTTATATCTATTGCAGATTTTGTTGATACAATGCGACTGGACAGGAGTCTGAAGGGAAATCTTTATTTCGATTGCAGATTTAGTCGATTCAATGTGAATGGAAATCCTTATTTTCATTGCCTATTTCGTCTATCCAATGTTATATACAAGATAAGTGAAGGTTTTGAACAGGTTACACTTCACATAAATAAATATGTTAATCGTATACTCCATCACCTATTACCTTACACTTCATAGGCATAAAAATAAATTATTAGTTATCAAATTTCTATACTATAATAAATGATTTGTTAACAAATTTCTATGCTATTAGTTACACGGTAAAAATCAAAATTAATTTAACCAAATCTTTTATAAACTTGGGATGTAACTGTTTTTCCTAAGATATACATGTATGCATTTTCATCATCATTGTAAGTTGTTCAATCTAAGATAGTGGTGAGAGAAAGTCGTCTCACCTTGTGCATGAAACCCCCGTGCGTTGTTCAAGGTGGTGGTGGTGGTGAGACAACTTTGTCTCACCTTGTGCGTGAAACCCCTGGGCGTTTGGTATCAGAGTTAGAGTTGTTGTCGACCATCATAGGTAAGAAAATAAAATAAAGTCTGGTAGCCACCATCACGTCCTTGCCTCCATCTGTTTCTCTGTTTGTGTCCGTTGGAAATAACCGAACGGTACATGCTTGTTTCTTTGTTGGTGCCAGCGGGGATTAACCCAACGTTACATGTTTGTTCGTGGACATCATTGTTAAAGGAGTAAGTTAACTAGCATAGCAGCTAACTCGTGGCTGAGAATATCCAAAGGTCAGTTGAGAAGTGTCATAAAACGTCTGTGGTAATTAGTAATCTGTCTGTGGTAATATGAAATTTTTGGTTGCACGGTTTAATCTTATTTAATCATTTAATCTTATTTAATCATTTAAACGTGGCAATTACATATCCTTACAGTAATTTTTTAATGTGATTAGGTAAATGTTAAAAAGTAAACATGTTAAGGGATGTATTGATAAATGCAAGAAAATTATGAACAATAAATCTGATCCATTGATTTTGGAGGATTACTAAAAATATGCCAGCATCTTCAATGCATAGCCATCATATTAGGGTTTAAGATTAAATAAGGTTAAAAGATCATTAATTGTGCCCATTGTAATTAGAGAGTAACCAGACTTATTTTAAGTAAAAAAAAAAAAAAAAGTCTAAATCTGATCAGATTTTAAAGCTAGTCTTTCATGCATTTCAGAATCTTATTGTAACCAATCCAAATATTCAAAAAATAGATCGAAGTTTTGGATTAACAAAAATTTTAAGTTAAGTAACTTAAAAAAACCTAGGAAGAAATATTGCTCCCAAATTAATCCACTCCATTGTTAAATGGAGTCTTCAATCGTCAACTCTGCGATTGCTCCCAAGTTAGTCCACTCCATTGTTAAGTGCAATCTTCAATCGTCAACTCTGTGAGCACTTGCCAACGCGTTGCCAAAATCGAACCTGATCGATTGATCGAAGGAGAGAGGCGCGTCGCGCTTCACCCTTGATGTACGAAGCATTGCTTAGCAAAACCCATCTAGGAATTGAGACGCGGAGAGTGAGTAAATGAATACACCAGTTGGTCGATCGATCTGAAGGCTACTGAGATGCCAGGTGTGTACTAGTAATTCTATTACAAAATTTCAGAGGTGAGAACGCACCATTGAAGATAGCAGGGTCGTAGTTGTTCAGGGCGGTCCTCGTGGATGCAAGTGCAACATAGTTAAGAACAGAGGCTACCACCTTAAAATATAGTCTGCCACAAGTAATTCAATTTCTTTTTAAGATAGTTGTTGGTGAAGTTATTGTGCTTTCCATAGTAGTCAAATTCTTTAACAGGTTCTTATTTAAATGAATTAAATAAATTAGGCTGAAAATTTATGTTAATTGAATTAATTAAATTAGTCTGTTAATTGAAAATTTAAATTTAAGTTGCATATTTTAATGGAAGGGTATAATGTTTGTTCAATTGCTATCGGAAGAGAAGAGAAAATAAGACAAAGGTTCTTTTAAGAATGTAATGGAGTGCAAAATGTCCCAAGGAACATGGGAGGTAATTAAAATTTTGTACAAAACTATCATACAAATGAAATAAAAGTTTTTAAAAAGAAAGCTTTTCTCAATAAAAATGGAAAAAAATGAAAATATTAGTAATTTTCTATTTAGAATTAAATAATGAAGTAAACTTGGTGATATTGGTGAGAAGATATCAAGAAATGATTTGGGGTTATTATTATATTCAATGGTAAAGCAAGTTGGTTCAAATCTTGTTGCAAGAAATAAAGCACCTTTATTTGACAATTATACATGTATTATATTGCAATAAGAGGAATAGATGAAAAATCGCAAGCAAGTCTAATATAAAACTATATCAAGGCGATGCATCACCAAGGATAGATACATGTGTAAAGAAGAATAACGCATCTTACTATTGTGGTAATTTAGGACATTATGCTAAGGATTGTAGGAAAAACCAATTTCATGAGTCCAAATATAGAAGAGATGGAGATAATTTTGTTGACACAGAAGCAATAGTAAGTGGCGATGATCCAAGTTGATATCAATGGTCACCCACTTATTCCAACTGGCTCAAAACAGTTTTCTCGCAACTTACTATTTTTAACAATTTTTCGGTTTGTAAACTTTCGAGGCCATTTTGAGAGCCTATTTATTTTTATTTTTACTATCAAGCATCTCAATAATAGCCAAAGGCTCTAATTGAGCCCCCAATGTGAATCTCCTCATCAATACCTTTCCAATGGGCTATCATGCACCCCAAATGGAGATCGTATGTCAAAGTTATGCCCCACGAAAGTTGATACACCAAACTACCCAAAACTTCAGGGTTAGGGTTTTGGATAATCTTTATGTTAAAAAGGCCTCTCGAGCCTCATTGTAACAATAATATTCTTGCAAATATGAGTATCCATCACATCTCTTCTTAGAGATAAGGTGTCACCATTCTAGCGAGTCTTTCACTTTGTATTTCTATAGTTTTGTACATTTCGCTCATTAATAGAAATTGTGTATTATTGTATATATGTGCTTCTTGTTATGTATCTGATATATATATGTTATATTATTGACTCTCTTACAATATCTCTATATATTTTTGTGTTATATCTCTGTTCTCATTTCGTGCCGAAAATAATTTGGATGAGTGGTATCAGAGCAGGCTGCTCTTGATCGTTTTTTAGTGCATGTCCCCGACGAGGTCTGAGTATAACAAGTTGGGTCTTGATCTTGTCTCCTCTAAGGACAATCGCTCTCACACGCCCAAGAAACACTCCATGGTAGAAGAAAATAAAAACAACGAAGAAGAAGATTCTATTAATATGTTGCTTGAGTAAGCTCTCACGCGACAGAGGGACGAAATGAGGGATAATTTTTTCCACATCCTTCAACACCTCTTGATAACAACAAGAGAATCTTCATCAAGCGACCACTTTGGAGACACTTTTCCTTTCAAAGTACAAGTTAATTTTGATATTACCATATTTGAAGGATAGATAGATGTGGATGCCCTAGAAAAATGGTTAAATCTACTAGAAGGTTAATTTTTTTGTTTATAATTTCTCCGATAGGGAAAATATCACCTTCACACTCCTTAAGGCTCTCCCCCATGTCAAACATTGGTGGGAAAATTATTGGGAGAAAAGTTCCACAGAGGAGACTAGAATATATTGGGTCGATTCCACTTGGAATGTTTTTGTGGATGCAGTCTACGAACAATATTACCCTATTGGTAACTATGATGACCAATAAATGAGATGGACCAAATTGCGACAAGAGAAGGGATAAACATGACCAGACTTCACAAATAATTTCCATACCTTGCGCACCAAGATGTTTATCAAAGACTCCAAGCGACATTTGGTTCTGAAATACCGCGAGGCTTTGAACAAGTACATCCAAACGGAATTGGATTTCCTGTACATCTCATCATTAGGAGGTGTCTATCGATATGCTAGCAATATCGAGAAAATATTTAGGCACCAGAAAAAATGGGAGTTCAGGTTTGCAAATCCGCAATAACCAAAGTATCATAAAGATGGCTCTAACAAACAGCTTCATGAAAACCACTCCAACCCATAGGAAAAAAATGGTCACTGGAAGACAAAGAAGGACATTGGAAAGTGGTGTGATTTCCACAAAATATCCTGTCACAACACTAATAAATGTCTCTCAAAACAATCATTGTTGGTCGAGATCAAAGACAAGGAGCCGAACCCAGATTCAAAATCTAATTCAGAAAATATTGGTAGAAAATAAATCATCGATGCAAACCCCACTACTATTGTCATGACCACAACAATTCAACTAGAAGAACTAGTAGATCTTGAAGAGGGGGAGCACCTTTTTCATTCACAAATGTGAGTGAAGAGGACTTCGATGCATTTTATTGTTGATAGAGGAATCTAGAAGAGCCTCATCTTAGCAGAGGTTGTCAAACAAGTGGGATTATCGAAAACACCACACCCGCAACCATACGACATCGGGTGGCTTCACCAAGGATGAGATTTTCATGTCAACCAACAATGTCGATTGTCATACGGAATCCAACCCTTCAAGGATGAGGTATTATGTGATGTTTTCCCATTAGATGTCTGTGATGTTCTTTTTGAGCAACCATATATGTGGAAACGCTATGAAATTTATGATTCTCGACATGGTTGTGTCATTGTTACTCTGGGGGTTCATTTCTATAGGATACCAGAGGTAGTTATGACTATTTTCTCACCTAAACAATGTCACAAGGTATTATCTCATACTACAAAATTCAACTTCTTCACAATCTATTCAAAAGGTGAATAGAAGGACACTACAACCATTACAACCTCAATCCAATCACCTTCTATCTAGCAGAAGAAGGTCGAAAATATTGAAGAAAAGAATAAAGACTCCTTCTAGACATAGTCATCTCACCAGGTTCTCAACAACCTCCCAAAAACCAAGCAACACAACTTCTCCAACATGGAAAGTAGCTAACCAAGGTTCATATTCAACAAACACTTTTCCTTCTCTCCCGACAACTAAACACAATGGATACCATTTCTTTCTATGGAGAGAATATTCATCCAAGTGGATATCGGTGTCCACCCACCTATTCCAACTCGCTCAAAACAGGTTTCTGACAACTTACTATTTTTAATAGTTTTTCGGTTCCTAAACTTCTAGGGTCATTTTGAGGGCCTTAAAAAACGTTTTTTCATGATCAAGCACCTCAATAATATGAAAAGGCTCTCATTGAAACTCCAAAATTAATCTTTTCGTCGATACATTTCCAGCGAGCTATCGTGGAGCCCAAACAGAGATCGTATGCCAAAGTTATGCCCCCAGGAAGTTGATACACCAAACTACCCAAAACAGAGTCCAAAACATTGTTTCCTTTTCATCTTTTGGGGTTATGGTTTTGGATTTTATTTATGTTAAAAAGGCCTTTAGAGCCTCATTGTAACAATTATCTTCTTGCAAATGCAAGTAGTCATCACATCTCGTCTCATAGAAAAGTTGCCACCATTTTATCGAGTCTTTCACTCTGTATTTATATAATTTTGTACATTTTGCTCATTAATAGAAATTGTGTATTACTGCATATTTGTGTCTCTTATTATATATCTGATATATCTTTGTTATATTAATGGCTCTCTTGCAATATCTCTGTATATTTCTATGTTATATCTTCATTCTCATTTTGTGCCGAAAATAATCTGGACCAATGGTATTAGAGCAGGTTGCTCTTGATCATTTTTTAGTGCATGTCCCCGACGAGGTCTGATTATAGAAATTTGGGTCTCGAGCTTGTATCTCTTAAGAAAAGTTTCTCTCGCATGCCTAAGAAACCCTCCATGAGGGAAGAAAAGAAAAACGAGGGAGCAGAAGATTCTAATAATCTATTGTTTGAGAAAGCTCTCACATGACAGAGGGATGAAATGATAGAGAATTTGGACCACATCCTTTAACACCTACCGATAAAAATAGGCAAGTCTTCATCAAGAGACCACTTTGGAGACACCTCTCCTTTCAAGGTACAACTTAATTTTTATATTCCTGTATTTGAAGGACACATAGATGCGGATTCCATAGAAAAATGGTTAAATGTTCTATAAGGTTATTTCTCTGTTCATAATTTCTCTGATAGGGAAAAGGTCACCTTCACCATCCTTCATGATATCCCCCATGTCAAAAATTGGTGGGAAACTTACTGGGAGAAAAGTTCTAGAGAGGAGTATGGAATATATGGGGCTGATCCCACTTGGGATTTTTTTGTGGATGCGTTCAAAGAATAATATTACCCTATTTCTCACTATGATGACCAATACATGAGATTGAACACACTACAGAAAGAGAGGGGGCAAATAATGGCAGAGTTCGCAAATATTTTCCATACCTTGCACACCAATCTGGGTATCAAAGAATCTGAGTGACATCTAGTTTTGAAATACTATGAGTCTATGCACAGGTACATCTAAAATGAAATGGATTTCCTGGACATCTCATCACTTGGAGTTGCCTATCGATATGTTGTCAAAATTGAGAAGAATTTTAGGCACCAGAACAAACGGGAGTTCAGGTCTGCAAATATGCAACAACAAAAGTATGATAAAGACGACCCTAACAAACAACCTTCCGAAAATGATTCCAAAACACAGGAAAAGAAGGGTCATGGGAAGACGAAGAAGGACATTGGAAAGTGGTGTGATTTCCAAAAAATCCCCTGGAACAACACTTATATTTTTTTCTCAAAATAGTCATTGGTGGTCGAGATCAAAGACAAGGAGCTGAACCCAGATTCATAATTTAATTAAAAAAATACTAGTAGAAGAAATTTCATTAACACAGACCCCACTACTATTGTCCCGACCACAACAATTCAACTAGAAAAACCACCAGATCCTGAAGAGGGGGAGTGCATTTTTCATTCACAGATGTGGGTAAAGGGGATCCCGCTACATATTATTGTTGATAGAGGAAGCTCAAAGAACCTCATCTCAGTAGAGGTCATCAAACAATTGGGATTGTTGACAACACCACACCCACAACCATACAACATCAGGTGGCTTCACCAAGGACGAGATCTTCATGTCTGCCAATAGTTTCCATTGTCATACAACATCTAACTCTTCAACGATGAAGTATTATGTGATATTTCCACATTGGATATATGTGATGTTCTTTTGTGCCAGCCATATATGTGGAAGCACCATGTTATTTATGAGTCTCAACCCCGTAGTGTCATTGTTACTCTGGGGGGTCATCTCTATAGGATAGAAGAGGTATTTTTGACTACTGTCTCACCTAAACAGTTACATAAGGTAGTATCACATACTACAAAATTTAGTTTCTTCACAATCTGTTCAAAAGGTGAATAGAAGGACACTACAACCACTATAGCCTCAGTCCAAGCACGTTTTATCGAGCATAAGTAGGTCGAAAAGATTGAATAAAAGTGAAAATATTCCTTTTGCACATAGTCATCTCACCAGGTTCTTGACAACATCCCACAAACCAAGCAACAAAATTTTTTTAGTAAGGAAAGCAACTCACCAAGGTTTAGATTCAACAAACGCTTTCTCTTCTCCCCCAGGAACTCAACGCAATGGATACCGTTGATTCCTAAGGAGAGAGGATTCATCTAGGTGGATATCAATGGCCACCCACCTATTTCTACTGGCTCAAAACAATTTTCTATCAACTTACTATTTTTAGTAGATTTTCAGTTCCTAAACTTCTGGGGCCATTTTGAGGGCATAAAAAAATGTTTTTTCATGATTGAGAACCTCAATGATATTTGAAGGTTCTGATTGAAACCCAAAAATTAATCTCCTCATCAATACCTTTCCAACGAGCTATCCTGCGCCCAAAATGGAGGTCGTGTACCAAAGTTACGCTCCCGGGAGGTTGATACACCAAAGTACCCAAAACAGGCTCCAAAAATTTGTTGGTTTTTCATCTTCAAGGATTAGGGTTTTGGATTTTCTTTATGTTAGAAATGTCTTTAGAGCCTCATTGTAACAATCATCTTCTTTCAAATGCGAGTAGCCGTCACATCTCTTCTCAGAGATAAGCTTCTGCTATTCTAGTGAGTCTTTCACTCTGTATTTCTACAGTTTTGTACATTTCGCTCATTAATAGAAATTTTGTATTAATGCATATCAGTGTCTCTTGTTATATATCCGATATATATTTATTATATTATTGGCTCTCTTGCAATATCTATGCATATTTCTGTGTTATATCTTCATTCTCATTTCGTGTCAAAAAATAATCTGGATCAATGGTATCAGAGCATGATGAACATAGTTACCAACTTAATGAGAACTATGACCTCAAAACAAGAACTCTGGCCCAAAAACCCCACGATTTTGCATAAAAAACATCAAAATCAACGTCCAAATAAAAAAGTGGTGCTACCGGTAGCACCATGTTTTAAAACGACGTCAGAATTACAACATTTTTCAAACATGGGCTTCAAAACTTAGATAGTATCTTAGAAAAACCTTAAAATCAGCACCTAAAAACAAATAAGATGTTTTTGATTTTTTTTTCTTTTCAAAACGTTAAATTTTGAGATCATTTGAAATCGTACTTTTATCACTTGGTACCATTAAAACCAAAACCTCAAAATCAACCATCAAATTGAAAAGTACCACTACTGGTAACACTCATTCTAATATTGAGGTATGAATATGACAATTTTATAATGTGGTAAAAGAACTCATCATTACTGTAAACAAAATCATAAAAGACACCCTTGAATGTTTACTTTTTAAATGTTATTATCACGCAAAGCACAAGGTAATACATAATTCCATGAATATATCACAATATACTTTAAAATTTCAACGTCACTTTTTAATAAATTTTTACTTTTATTAATAAAAAAGTAAATACAAGTTACATTGAATGAAACATAAATAATTTCTTAAAAGTATTGTTATATTGACCATATTCAAAACATATGAGCTAAGAAATTTTATGAGATAACAAAATGGTGAAAAACAAAGAAAAACTAGAAAGAAATGAAAAAAAATTAAAATTTCCCCGGAAAACAATAATTTAAAAAACAAAAATACATTTTTTTGTTAAAAAGAAAAGAAAAAAATAAGTTCAAACTTAAAAAAAGAAAAAGAAAATGAGAAAA
>JZKD02S1673063.1:87071-106853 GCA_000966675.3 Picea glauca | reverse complement strand
GAGAAAAAAGAAAAATAAATAAAAATTGAACAATTTGAAAATAAATGAAAAAACGAGCATTTAAAAAAACAAAGTGGAAACCTTATGTATCAGAAAATTTAAAATATCAAAAAACGACCTAAAAATGGAGGGGGCTGCTACCGGTAGCACCATTTTTAAAAACGAGGGAAAACACTTGACCCCCCCAAAAAATGAGAACTTTGTAGAGTTTTTGTTAAGTTGGTAACTATGTTGATGCTCTTGATTTTTTTCATTGCATGTCCCAGACAAGGTCCAATAATAGAAAGTTGGGTCTCGAGCTTCTCTCTATTGAGAAAAAACTCTCTTGCACACCCATGAAACCCTCCATGGAAGAAGAAACGAAAAATGATACAGTTGAAGATTCTATTAATTTGTTGTTTTAGCAAGATCTCATCCAACAAGGGGACAAAATGATGGAGAATTTGACCCACTTCCTTCAATGATTGTCGATAACAACAGGCACGCCTTGATCAAAATGCCACTTTGGAGACACCTCGCCTTTCAAGGTACAAGTTAATTTTGATATTCCAGTGTATGAAGTACAAATAGACATGGATGCTCTAGAAAAAGTGCTAAATATGCTAGAAGGTTATTTCTTTGTTCATAATTTCTCCGAAAAGAAAAAAAATAACCTTCACACTCCTTAAGGCTCTCCCCCATGTCAAACATTGGTGGGAAATTTACTAGGATGAAAGTTCCACAGAGGATTCCAGAATATATGGGGCCGAGCCAACTTTAGATTTTTTTGTTAATGTGGCCAAGGAACAATATTACCCTATTGGTATCTATGATGACCAATACATGAGATGAATCAGAGTGCAATAAGAGAGGGGCCAAATATTACTGTAGTTCACAAATAATTTCCATACCTTTCACACCAAACTAGGTATCAAAGACTCTGAGTGGCATATGGTTCTGAAATACTGCGGGGCTCTTCAGAGGTACATCCAAACTGAAATGGATTTCCTAGACTTCTTATGACTGGGAGATGGCTATCGATACGCTATCAATATCGAGTAGAAATTTAGGCACCAGAACAAACATGAGTTCGAGTCTGCAAATCTACAAAAATCAAAGTATGATAATGAGGACCCTAACAAACAGCCTCCTGAAAACCAGTCGAAGTCACCAAAAAATAAGGGTCATGGGAAGACAAAGAAGGATGCTGGAAAGTGGTGTGATTTCCACAAAATCCACTGGCACAACATTGATGAACATCTCTCAAAATAGTCATTGGTGCTTGAGATCAAAGATGAGGAACCGAACCTAGATTTAGAACTTGATTCAAAAAATACTAGTATAAGATAGATCATCGACGTAGACCCCACTACTATTGTCATGACCACAACAATTCAACTAGAAGAACCAGTAGATCCTAAAGAGGGGGAACAACTTTTTTATTCACAGATGTGTGTGAATGGGACCTCGCTGCATTTTATTGTTGGTATCGAAAGCTAGACAAACCTCATCTCAGTAAAGGTCGTCAAATAGTTAGGATTGTTGACAACATCACGCTCACAACCATACAACATCGGGTGGTTTCACCAGGGACTAGATCTTCGTGTTAGCTAGTAGTTTTGATTGTCATATAATATCCAACCCTTCAAGGATGAGGTATTATGTGATGTTTCCCCGTTAGATGTTTGTGATGTTATTTTGGAGCAATTGTATATGTGGAATCGCCATGTTATTTATGAGTCCTGACCCCGTAGTTTCATTATTACTCTAGGGGGTCATCTCTATAGGATACCAGAGATAGTTCTGACGATTGTCCCACCTAAACAATTCCTCAATTTAGTATCTCATTCTACAAAATTCAGCTTCTTCACAATCTGTTCAAAAGGTGAACAGAAGGACACTAAAAACATTGTAGTCTCAATCCAAGAATCTTCTATCCAACATAAGTAGGTTGGAAATATTGAAGCAAAGCGCAATGATTTATTTTGCACACATTCATCTCACCATGTTCTCGACAATCTCCCACAAACCAAGCAACACAACTTCTCCAACAAGGCAAGGAGATCACCAAGGTTCAGGTTCAGGTTCAAGCGCTTTCCCTTCTCCCCTGGGAACTCAAAGCAATGGATACCATTGATTCCTAAGGAGATAGGATTGATCTAGGTGGATATCGTTGGCCACCCACTTATTCCAACTGATTATTCCAACTAACTCAAAACAATGTTTTGGCAACTTACTATTTTTAGCAGTGTTTCGTTTCCTAAACTTCTGAGGCCATTTTGAGGGCCTAAAAAAATGTTTTTTCATGATCAAGCACCTAAATGATAGTCGTAGGCTCTTATTTAAATCCCAAAATAGATATCCTCATCGATACCTTTACAATGAGCTATCGTGCACCCTAAACGGAGATTGTATGCCAAAGCTACGCGCCGGGAAGTTGATACACCAAACTACCCAAAATGAGGTCCACAAAATTGTTGGCTTTTCATCTTTTGAGGTTAGGGTTTTGGATCTTCTTTATGTTAAAAAGGCCTCTAGAGCCTCATTGTAACAATCATCTTCTTGCGACTGCGAGTCGCCATCACATCTCTTCTCAAAGATAAATTGCCACCATTCTAGTGAGTCTTTCACTTTATATCTATACAGTTTTGTACATTTCACTCATTAATAGAACTTGTGTATTACTGTATATATGTGTCTATTTTTATATATCCTATATATCTTTTTTATATTATTGGATCTCTTGCAATATCTCTGTATATTTCTGTGTTATATGTCCATACTCATTTCGTGCTGAAAATAATCCAGATTAGGAGATCTCAAAAATCTCAAGTTATTTATTTCATATGTAGCTTTATCATGATAAATAGACGATTATAATGTATCGTTTTGTTGACCAAAAATTAGTTACTTCTATTTTCTCTCTTTTGGAATAATAAAAATGATATCAGAAAAAGACAAATTTTGAACTATTATAAGTTCATTGTGTAACCCTCACTCTRAGCTTMACCAGGCATTTTTYRGATTCAAAATMTGAGTTTKTATGCTCAAGATATCCAACTTTACATGCCCATTGAATGCTTCTYCATTTTGMAACAAAGCCAAATTTCTTGGAWCYATTCTCCCTCTTYATTTTGTGACAAAGCCAAATTTCTTGGAATTGCATAAACTATACCTTGTTGGAAATGTATTTCGACAAGGAAATTGATGGAATAGGTTTCTAGTGTTGGAATTGACCATATTTTTCTCAGAAATTGAAAGAGGAGTCAACAATATTTTTATTCCTTGCTAATAAATTTGCTTGACATCTCGACTTCACAATTTCATATATTGAGATATAGGAATCAAAATTGTGCATAGGAGGACTAGCTGAAAATCTAATTCGATGAATATTGAATCTAAATTGGTTTCCATGGATGAAAACTTGAATATCACATCTATTAAATCAAAACACAATCCCCTCTTTAAAAGGGCAGTTAATAAAAAATTTCAAAATAAAAGTTTATTAAAAGACCTTTCTTAAAGAAGGAAAAGGGATTAACTTCAAGATATGGATGTCGGTCATGTAAAATAATTAATGAGGATTTATTGAGACATTAATTAAATCAATTATTTCCAAGAAAGAGAAAAGGTAACTACTCAAGAAGTTAGAAGAACCAATTTTCATCAAAGGGTTAGAATCAGGGTAATCAAACGTTGAGAATAGAAGGGATGAACAATCAATATGCATCCAAGAGTATGATAAGAAAAATATATCTCCATCTTCTCCATTCTTTTTCTTCTTCTATGCCAATTTCTCAAGGCCTTTAGCTCATATTTATGAAATGAGCATAAGATCGAGTTCTTCAATGTTTCTCTTATATTCTTCGTAGGCTTTTCTTATATGATCATAGAGTATTCATATCCATATATGTGAATGCCAAATACAAGCTAGAATTTCTAATGAATTCATTGAGATTGATTCTTGTGTTCGATAAGCTTCATCTCTGATGATTTAATCAATCGGTTTGTTGAGATGTTTTGTAATGAAGAATATATTTCATGAATAAAACTCCATAAAGAATTGTTTCGAGGTATGACTTCAATGAATTCTCAGATCTCGAGATTTTTGAGTGCAAGATGTTTGAAATATGCTTATCAAATTCACTTATGTTATAACTACCATACTCTTTTAAAATTATTTGAATGATCAAAACCATTTCCTCCTATTTCTCAGGAGAAGATATGGATGCATATTTATTTGTATGTGATTAAAAGGGTTGTATATATGATGTTGAGCACACATATATCCTAATGTTGAAACCTTCCTTCAATATTTTTATTGTTAAAATACATTTTGTTGCACTTGAAGATCAAATCAGGTTATTGAAGAACCATTTCACGCAAAAATCCAAGCAATAACGATCTAGGGTTTTCTGTTTAGAATTCTCCCTAATCTAAGATATTTAAGATATATCTTTTAGTCAAAGAGGAGTACCACCTATACAAAAACAAAGGGGGACTCATATCCTCACGAGGTCTATATTTCAATCTTAACCAATCCAAACATAAACATTTTTTGTGACCATACTGGGGAGCCATTTATTTTCAAGATATTTGAGCCTTTGTTCCATATTTGATTGAAGAACCAGAGTCTCCATGGTTCAAAGTTTTTAAAAGAACATTTTTTTTCAAGAAATTTTATAGCTTTAGAATGAGACATTATTGGAATATTGGATGCAGTCTGGTTGAAGTTTTCAAAAATTTCAAAAGATAGATTCAACATGAATTTGGTTTTTGAAAACCTTGTTCAAAAAACATTAAATGACCTTGAAGACATATTCTTGAAGTTGTAGTCAAAAATTAGTTCTGACAATTTCTATAGAACCAAAGAATCATTCAATATTTGGGAGGATGATGTGACATCCCTCAACCCAACCGAGGGACATTACAATGCAAAATAAACATAAAACCAAAATTTATGCTAACTAAATTGATTCTTTTACTGTTATCCAATTTATTGCAGCTTACAACTACGAATTTAAAAGATATTTAACTATTGTCTATAATCATAAAATATATGCATCTACAACATGTTAATAATTAACATGAAATGCAGCTAAACAACTCATTAAAACAACATATAAATCATTATCTTTTACATAGAGTTCATGCACATCAATAACACATGTAAATAACTCAACAGCCAGATAAAACATGTATCTTTAAACAAGAATTGTGAAACCAACGGCTTGGGACAAACGTTCCACTCAACCATAGACTGTCTGTTCCTAATATCAATAGCCAGACACCCCCAAGACGAGGCTAGAAATCCACAAAAAAAGGGTTGTCTCTCACAATCCACTCACATCTCATAAAACTCTCAACCCATCTGATATTCTCCTACAACTATCCCAATATTCCACCAACTCTCTTCCTCTTGAATTTTCCAACCCAAGGAATGTGCCCCTTCATTGATATCAGTCTCTCAAGCTTCCCATTTGTTTATCAGGGTCTCTCTATCACAATCAACAAGGAATCTCTTAGCTGAGAACTCAAGGGAAATTGATGCTAGGAAAACTATGAACAAACCAACAACAAACACTTGTTGTTTTAGTGAAACTCATACATGATTTCACTCTTCAGGCATGAAAACCTGGCTCTTTAGTTTTCCATCTCCAATTTTCTCCAATTATGCTCCATCCTTCTCTAGAATTCATCCTCCATGGTTGCATCATATTCAAAATTTGTTTCTTTCTCTCTCCTTTTTTTTCATGCACAAACTTGACTAACTAAAACTGTTGTCCCAACCCATACAAATATCCTCTCTCTGGCTTTCCTTTCTTGACTCACACTCTTTCTCAAGATGATTGTACTCAACTCCTATGTGCACAATAACTTTGGAATGTGACCAATCACACCCACCCTCTTACATGTATTCAATGATTGGCTTTGGGAACACTGAATCTTAAATTGAAAGGTTCATATACAAATATCAAATTTAGAAAAAATGGGTTGAATTAATATACATGGGTAATTCCCCCCTTGGACCCCTCTTGGACATTATCCTAGACACTCCCTTGTCTTGTGGATTAATTCAGCCCCTATCTCTTGTCCATGTCCCCTTAGCAGCTAGAATCACATTTTATTATTAAAACATTGAAATACAATTCGCATATTGCATTGCTTTCGAAATAACCACACATTATATCTACACAAGCATTAATTAAAATGGGGATTATAGTAGGGAGGTTACAATCCCTCTCCCTACAATTGTGCATCATCCTCGGTGCTCTCTATGCTGATTTATATATATACATCATGTAATACTTTAGAAATAAAAATCTTCAATTTAACAACTCCAGCAACAACTCCAACCAAAATCTCATCTTCCTTTCAACTCACCATCCCAAGGAATGCACCATTCATTTATCAGGGATAACCCAAGGTTTTATAGATTTATTTTACACCTAATCATTAAATCATTATCACCTAAATATCATCTAATCACTAGGTCATTATCCTTTAGAAACCCCTTATTTTAACCCTTAAAAGCTACCACTTTTTGATGCAAAGCCCCTACCTCAACAGGGTCTATTGACCTCTTGGTCTATGGATCTTCCTCTATTCCCAAGTTGAAGTAGCTATCCAGGTCCCTATTGGAACCTCCATGGAAACAAATCCACAGGTCCTTTTTACGAAACTACACCCACGCGAATAAGCACTAGGAGTAAGTTTCCTCTCCACGTGACCACTGGTTGTGACCTTCGGCCTAACCAAAAGGCACTTCACAACTTCATGAACCTCGAGTGTTCTACTATGAGTTTCCCCGACTCTTCCAATCCCCGAAGTCTGAACTAGAGCTTAGCAAACGCTAGGTCCTCCCTTTATCCACCGATGATGTGACCTCCATCTATGACTTGGGGCCCAACTCCCCAAATACTTTGGGACTTCGCACTTTGCAAATGTTGAAATTTGGATCACCTCCTTTCCTTCGAACCCTGAACCCCAAGTTCTACTTGTGCCATATCGATGATCCATTATCTCCCGTGATCCAACGGTCCATATTCTTTCTTCGCGAATTGGAATTTCACGTTTCACGAGCCTAGAAGTGGACTTCCCTCTTCCTTCTGACTACCAAATTTCTGATTTCTCCTTCCCACAGAAGGGCTCAAAGGTTATATATCTCCTTGAGATCAAAAAATACTATCCCTCCTAATCTTGCAAGTTCTGAAAGACTCTCTCCCTTATCCTTCCCGCAGATCTACTAGATCCAACAGTCCATGAAAATTGGTGTTTCTCCCTTCAGGAATTTCCTCCATCCATCGAGACTCTTAGTGTCTCCTGGCCAAATAACTCAGTGTCAACCCTTCTAAGCTTGTTTCCATGAGGTGACTTCAACCCTCATCTTTCCTCTGAACTTACCTTGACTCTATCCTTCCTAAGTTTGAACCTTGATGCAAACTCAAGGATTCTAAGGAATCCTGCATGCACTCCTTGTGGCCTTCATGATAACCTATGGTTATTTGACAACTCCAACTCTACGCACTCTTGCGACAGAATTTCTTCAACCACTCACTTGGTTTGGAAAAGTATAATACTCTCCTCAGCCTGTGCACACCTTGCACAGATCGGTGCTCTACCTGCACTTCTACTGATATAAGTCAACATTATCTCACCTGAGCTTTCTGAGATAAAACTCAGAATCTTGTCGACACACTCCTTGTGGACTTTCACGACACTCCTTGCAGGAATTCTCAAGAAGTGAAACAAATGAAACTCATACTCTCCTCAAGGAATTCATACATTCAACATGAAATCACATACATATGGCATTGAAACAAATGCATAACAGAGAATATAAGCATGTTGTAAACATACCACTCAATGGATACAAACAACATTCATAAAACACAATAAAATTGGATCAAAGCATTCTTATATTAATTCAAGTGCTTTTGTACATGGTCTAGTAGCAACAACTATATGCTCATACAACTTCTACATTCTTTGTTCTTCTCTCCTCTCCTATGCTCTCTTAATCTCTTTCTCTCTTGCAATGAGAATTATAATACAATACATCTATGAGGGAGTCGTCTTGAGTTTTCCTTCCTACAACGTTAAGCTATCTTATAGAAATTAAAGACTACCATCTACTTTACATTTATTACAATAAATGTCCACAACCGATAGATGAGAGAGAACACTCCAGATCTGTATTACAATCCCCAAAACATTAAAAGAAATTGCATCCTTCCATCTATTACATTAATGTGTTTGCTTTCAAAATTTCAAAGTGTCTTCAAAATGCGCGCTGGTGTATATCTAGCTGTCCTCCACTTGTGCTTGATGACGATGCTCCTGCATCATACTCCTCTGGCTGAAAAATTCATGGACTCTTTTTCATGAGCTCTTACATTGTCTGTCCATGTTTTTGGATATCTGCTTCACTTTCCCAACTGACATCTTCAATCGAGTGTCCTTTCCACTTTACCAAATATTCAATATATATCTTCCTCCAAGTTTTATTGTTAACTCTTTGATCAATGATATTTTCCATCTGCGGCTTTTTAGCTATAGGCATCTGCTTGACCCACTGAATTTCCTCCCGATCCTTTGCTTCATCTTCTCTATAAGGATACAAATATGCTACGTTGAATATGGGTGATATGCCCACATCATTTTAAAATTCTATCTCATAAGCATTCGCCTCAAATTTTCTCAAAATCTTACACAACCCTATATTCTTCATATTAAACTTATTATATGTTCCCCTTGTGAATCTTTCTTTTCTGAGGTGTGCTAAGACTAAATATCCTACTTCTAATTGAAGCTCCCTTATGTGTTGATCTACTCTATGCTTGCATTCTTGGTTATAACTCTGCAACCACTCCTTAATTTTACTATGGAGCTCCTGCATCTTTGCTGAAAAATCTTTCGCTCCAGCACTCTTGAACTCACTCATATCTAATTTCCTTAAATCAGATACCCCTCTCGGTTGCATTCCATACATTATTGGAAATGGGCTCTATCCTGTGCTCCTATTAAGTGAGTCATTATATGAAAAATTCTCTTGTGGCAAAATCTGATCCCAATGATTGTGATGTTCAGTTACTAAACTCCTCAATAAGTCCCCCAAGCTAAAAGATAAATTCATCCCTAGCTTCTTCCATCGTGTCTTCCAGAAATGACCAACAAAATTGGTATCTCTGTCTCAAACAATACTCTTGGGTAAACCATGAAGTCGAACAACTTTTTTGAAAAATAGATTTGCAATGTGTGTTGCATCACTGGTTTTCTGACATGGAATGGAATGTGACATTTTGTAAAATCTATCGACTACCACAAATATGGAATTAAAACCTCTATGTTTCCTCAATAGTCCCAACACAAAATCCATGCTTAATGCATCCCATACCTCTCTGGTATTGGCAATGGTTTATATAACCCAGTATTTTGTCTTTTCCCCTTTGCATTCTGGCAGATTCTACACCTATTGACAAATTTTCACACATGTGTCCTCATTCCTAGCCAATAATACAAACTGTTCAGATGAGAAAATGTTTTGTCATGGCCAAAATGTCTATCCAATCCCCCATTATGTTTGTCCTTCAAAAGGTTTTCTCTCATAGAAATCTTCGAGATACACAATTGATTTCGTTTGAATAACAACCCATCCTGAATTAAATATTCAATCCATTGGCTTCTATCTCTTAAAACAGGGTTCTCACATGCTTCGTAAGCATCGTTTAAATATAAATCATCTATGTACATTTCATTAAGGCAATCAAAACCTAAGTCCTTCACTTGAAACTCCTGCTCAATGCATAAACAACCTTGTTAGCATTTCCATAAATGTGATTTATAACAAAGGTAAACTTCTACATAAACTCAACCCATTTTGCATGTTTCTAGTTCAGTTTCTCCTGTCTGGTTATAAATTATAAGGCCTAATTGTCACCATACAAAATGAACTCTTTTGGAAACAGGTAGTGCCTCCATTTCTTTAGTGATTGAATGACTTCATAAAACTCTTTATCATACATGGAGTAATTCTTCTTGGCCTCATTTAGTTTCTCACTAAAGTCTGCAACTAGTCTATTGTCTTGACTTAAGACTTCTCCAATCGCAAATCCACTTGTGTCACATCTCACTTGAAATGTCTTACTAAAATATGGTAGAACCAGAACTGGTTGTTCAACTATCTTCTCTTTCAACAAATTGAAACTTTTCTCTGCCTCCTCTGTCCAATGAAAAGATTTGTCTCTTCTTGACTGTGTCCATCATTGGTGCACAAATTCTACTAAAATTTATGATGAACTTCCTGTAAAAACTAGCTAGTCCATGAAAGCTCCTGACTTCAAAGATATTCCTTGGCGACGACCATTCTTTGATTGGTTTTACCTTCTCCGGATCCATCTTCAATTCATTCGAAGAGATAAAAAAACCCAAATAAATGAGTTATGTCTTCATGAAAGATGACTTCTTCATATTTATCAACAACTTCTCTTGCTACAACCTCCTCATCACTAGAGTTAAATGTCTCAAATGTTCTTCTTGAGTCTTACTAAAGATCAGTATATCATCAAGATATACAATTACAAAGTTTGCATTGAAATCTTTCAAGACTTAGTTCATCAATCTCATAAAAGTACTTGGCGCATTTGTCAAGCCAAATGGCATGAAAAGCCATTCATACAGTCTTTCATTCGTCTTAAATGTTGTCTTCCTTTCATCACCTTCCCTCATTATAATATTATGATATCCTCTTTTCAAATCCATTTTTGAAAAAAACTTTGCCCCACTCAAGAAATCCACCAAGTCATCCATCATGGGTAAAGGAAATCTATATCTGATGGTGATTTTGTTTATATCTCTCGAGTCTGTACAAATTCTCCATTCGCCATCCTTCTTCTAAGTAAACACTGTTGGTACAACGCATGGACTCAAGATTTCTCTAACTAACCCCTTGTCCATCAAAAGCTACACTTGCTTCTTAACCTCTTCATTCTCCTGCAGCGTCAATCTGTACACTGCTTTGTTTGGTAAGCCTTCCTTCAATATTTTTATTTTTAAAATACTTTTTGTTAAACTTGAAGATCAAATCAGGTTATTGAAGAACCATTTCATGCAAAAATCCAAGCAATAAAGATCTGGGGTTTTCTGTTTAGAATTCTCCCTAATCCAAGATATTTAAGATGTATATTTTAGTCAAATAGGATTACCACCTATACAAAAACAAAGAGGGACTCATATCCTCATGAGGTTTCTATTTCAATCTTAACCAATCCAAACATAAACATTTTTTGTGACCATATTGGGTAGCCATTTATTTTCAAGATATTTGAGCCTTTGTTTCATATCTGATTGAAGAAACAGTGTCTCCATGGTTCAAAGTTTTTAAAAGAAAATTTGTTTTCAATAAATTTTATACCTTTAGAATGAGACATTATTGGAATATTGGATGCAATCTGGTTGAAGTTTTGAAAAATTTCAAGAGATAGATTCAACATGAATTTGGTTTTTGAAAACCTTGTTCAAAAAACATTAAATGACCTTGAAGACATATTCTTGAAGTTGCAGTCACAAATTAGTTCTGACAATTTCCATAGAACCAAATAATCATTCAATATTTGGGAGGATGATGTGACATTCCCCAGCCCAACCGAGGAACATTGCAACGTGAAATAAACATAAAAATGAAATTTATGGTAACTAAATTGATTCTTTCAATGTTAGCCAATTTATTGTAGCTTACAACTACGAATTTAAAATATGTTTAACTATTGTCTATAATCATAAAATATATGCATCTACAACATGATAATAATTAACATGAAATGCAACTAAACAACTCATTAAAACAACATATAAATCATTATCTTTTACACATAGTTCATGCACATCAATAACACATGTAAATAACTCAACAACCAAATAAAACATGTATCTTTAAACATGAATTGTGCAACCAACTGCTTGCGACAAAATTTCCACCCAACCATAGACTGACTGTTCCAAATCTCAATAGCCAAACACCCCCAAGATGAGGCTAGCAATCCACAAAAAAAGGGTAGTCTCTCACAGTCCACTCACATCTCATAAAACTCTCAACCTAGCTGATATTCTCGTACAACTATCCCAATATTCCACCAATTCTCTTCCTCTTGAATTTTCCAGCCCAAGGAATGTACCCCTTCACTGATATCAGTCCCTCAAGATTCCCATTCATTTATCAGGGTCTCTCTGGCACAATCAACAAAGAATCTCTTAGTTGGGAACTCAAGGGAAATTGATGCTAGGAAAACTCTGAGAAAACCAACAACACACACTTGTTGTTTTAGTGCAACTCATACATGATTTCACTCTTCAGGCATGAAAACCTGTCTCTTCAGTTTTCTAGCTCCAAATTTCCCCAATTATGCTCCATCTTTCTCTAGAATTCATCCTCCGTGGTTGCATCATATTCAAACTTTGTTTCTTGCTCTCTCCTTTATTTTCATGCATAAACTTGACTAACTAAAACTGTTGTCCCAACCCATACACATATCCTCTCTCTGGATTTCCTTTCTTGACTCACACTCTTACCCAAGATGATTGTACTCAACCCCTATGTGCACAATAACTTTGGAATGTGACCACTCACACCCACCCTCTTACATGTATTCAATGACTGGCTTTGGGAACACTCAATCAAAAATTGAAAGGTTCATATACAAATATCAAAGTTAGGAAAAATGGGTTGAATTAATACACATGGGTAATTCCCCCCTTGGATCCCCCTTGTAGATTATCCTAGACACTCCAATGTCTTTTGGATTAATTCAGCCCCATCTCTTGTCCATGTCCCCTTAGCAGCTAGAATCACATTTTATTATTAAAACATTGAAATACAATTCACATATTACAATGCTTTGGAAATAGCCACACATTATATCTACAGAAGCATTAATTAAAATGGGGATTATAGTGGGGATGTTACATTCCCTCTCCCTACAATTGTGCATCATCCTTGATGCCCTCTATGCCGATTTATATATATACTGTTGAAATTACTAAGACAACTGAGAGGGGGGGTGAATCAGTTGTTATCGTGTTCAAACAATATTAAGTCTATTAAACCATTTTTAATCTTTCATCAAGTGACCATGAATATTATACATCATATGAACAACATAAATAATGGGCATCAATCAAACATAAGATATACACATAGACAGATTTTCGCGAGGAAACCCGTAAAGGGAGAAAACCTCTTCTTCTTCGAAATGATAGGCAGTCTTTTAAGTTCTGTACATAATCTATGTTTAAGCACCAACTCAAAGTGAGGCTACTACCTTTGTTTTACAAGCTCCAACTTGTTTGAGACCACCAAATCTCTTGTTTCTCTAGCACCCACTAGAAGGAAGCACCAACTCCCTGAATGTTCCAGCACCAACTAGAATGAAGCACCTACTTCCACTTATAAAAGCACCAACTTGCATATAGAAAACTCTCTGGCTTCCCAAGCACCACCCTGCCACCCTGTTTTCTAGCCACAACTAGATGGAAGCTATAACTCCCAATATTCTAGCACCAACTCGAATATCAGAAGAATATAGTCTTTCCTAGCACCACCCTACCTCCCTAATTATAAATAAATGATTGAATAACCAACAACACAGATAAATCGATTCTTACCACTTCTTCTTTGTTCTGTAAATCTGGTCTGCTTCTAACTGTTCTGCAATTCTTCTCTTCCTTTGTCTGTTCTGCAATTCTTCTCTTCCTCTGTCTATTATGCAACTCTGCTCTGCTTCAAGTTGTTCTGCAATTCTACTCTTGCTTCTATCTATTCCTCATCTGTTACTCATCTCTGAGTTTTATCTCACATTGCGCATATTGTCAGTCTCACACTGCGCATACTGTAATTTTCTCTTTCTTGCAGTTCAACTCATTTTTCATTCAGATCGACCAACCGTCCACAGTCACTGCATGTTTCCTTTTAACCACTACCACTGCAGTTACACCTCGAATCTTCTTGGGAAAAAACGCACAACAACTGAATCGCCAACCATCCAAGAACCATGATTTGGTTCTGCTAACTGAATTGTAACTGAACGATTACCTGTGAGGTGAAATAGTAACCCTTCAATAAAATTTCCAATTAACCAACACCATTGGATTAAATCCACAGGATTTCTCATTTATCTCATATGCCCACTAGCTGTGACCAAGCGCTAAACAGAATTTGAATTTCGTGAATTCACATCTCGGCATTCCTGTGATGAAGAGTCTCGATAGTCCAAGTCATAATCATCGAGACTACGAGATGGATCTTATCATCGCTAGCTTCTTCCCCTCACGTGACCACCGGTGGTGACCACAGGCTGCGCTAAAAGGTGCTTCATATTTTGTGAACTTATGAACTTTACCAAGCCTAATCAACGGTCAAGATCTCCAATGACCTGACGGTCCAGATCTCATCGCAATCTCACATATCACGATTCCTATGATGAAGGTTCTCGATACTTCAAATCGTGATTGTCAAGAATCTGAGATGGAGCTTAACATCGCTAGGTTCTTCCTCCATCTTCCATGGATGTAACCACTGGCTGTGACCACAGCCTTATTCGAAAACACATTTCGCACTTTTGCATCTTGGGTATTTTGTGATGAGTCCTTTCGACTCTCCATGTTACAAACTCCAAAATAGAGCTTGATTTCTCTATCTCTTCTCTCTGACTCTCGAAAATGTGACCACGAGATATGACCACTCGCCAATCAAATGAGCACTTCACTCCTTTGACTTTATAGTGAGAAAAATGATGATCTTTCGCCATGTGTCCTATGGAACCAATGGTCCATATATTATCACAATTTCACCACATGTCCTTCTTGAATCAATGGTCAAGATCTTATCGTGATTTTGCAACTTTATGGGCCTTCATCATGCCTGATCAATGGTCCATGATCTCGATGATTTGACGATCCATATCTTTTTGTGATCTTTCATATCACGAGTTCCCACACCATGCTTCGTTGACTCCTCCAATGTGCAAGTCAGTGAAATTCCAATTGCTTGCCACGTGTCCTATGACTCTAACGATCAGGATTGTTATCACGATTTTTCATATCATGAATTTGAACCTCTTTCCTTTGGATTTCCCGATCTACGAAACTCTGAAATGAAACATTTGTCGTGCTTTGACTGTTTTCCTCCTTCTGAGCTTACATTGTTGATCTTGCCACCTTTTTTGTGCTTTGACTATTTTCCTCCTTTTGAGCTTACATTGTTGATATTTCCATTATCGCTATGCTACTGATCATGCTGATCTTCGCCATCAATGACAAAGACGCACCATCAATGACAAACACACATACTCTACCTCTATCTAAAAACATGCCAACAATATCCCCCTTTGGCATTGATGGCAATCCCTTGAAAAACTTGAAAAACATGCAACTATATCACTGTAGCATCCTTGAAATTACCACCACTGTAGCATCCTTGAAATTTACCACACTTTCTCCCGCTTTGACATCAATTTCAAAGAAGAAACACGCTCCCCCTGAGCTATTGCAGTACATAATCCCCCTCTCAACTATGAGCAGCTTAGAAATACAACAGATATTCAATAAGTACTCCCCTTGACCAGGTGAACAGATTAGACAAAAGAAGTTATAACCCCCAACTTTTGACGAAGATATCCAAAAGGGGTCACTGCTAACGGTTTAGTAAAGATATCAACTATTTGTTCTGTGGAAGGGATATAATTCAACTAAAAAACTCTATTGGTGACTTGTTCTCTGAGAAAATGGTATTTAATTGGGATATGCTTAGTCCTGGAATGAAGAACATGATTCTTGGAGACACTAATGTCACTAGTGTTATCACAGTGAATTGTAATCAGATTAGTATAATTTACCTTCAAATCTGTAAGAGTTTGAATCATCCACAAAATCTGAGTGAAGTAAGTAGCAACAAAAATGTACTCTACTTCCATAGTTGATAAGGAAATAGATCCTTGCTTCTTACTAATCCATGCTACCAACAAGTCACCCAGGAAGAATGCACCTCCACTGGTGCTCTTTCTCTCATCCACACAATTTTCCCAATCTGCATCTGAATAATAGTTAACTAAAAATTATGATTTCTTGGATACCACAGACCATAATTCATTGCTCCCTTCAATTAGTTGAATATCCTTGTGATGTCTACCAAATGACTTTGTTTAGGAGCAAACTGATAACAACCTACCATTCCAACAACTTGCATTATATCAGGATGGGATGTTGTGATGTACAGAAAACTGCCTATCATAGAGTGATATTTCCTTTGATCAACATCCGTTGAAATATCATCTTTACTGAGCTTGCAACCAACCACCATAGGTGTGCTAACAGGAGAGGAATCCTCCATCTGAAATTTCTTCAACATCTCTTTCAAATATTTTTCTCGAGAGATAAATATTCCTGCAGAACTTTGATTTACTTGTAAACCAAGAAAATATGATAGTTCTCCTATCATGGACATCTCAAACTCTGTTTGCATAGAGTTAGCAAACCACTGGACAAATGATTCATTAGTACAACAAAAAATAATATCATCTACATAAACCAAAACAACTAGTAAATTATCACTTTCAGACTTAATGTAGAGATTGTTGTCAATAGTACCTTTCTTGAACTCTTTGTCTTGTAAAAATTTGTCCAGTCTATAATACCAAGCTCATGGTGCTTGTTTCAGTCCATATAAGGCCTTCTTCAGCTTGCAAACATAATTAGGATTTTCTGTCCATGAGAATCCTTCAAGTTGCTCCATATATACTTCTTCCTCTAGATCTCCATTAAGAAAAGTTGACTTAACATCCATCTAATACACTTTAAAGTTCTTATGGCATGAATATGCAAGGAACATTCAGATGGCATCCAATCTTACCACTGGTGCAAAATTTACATCAAAGTCCTGACCTTCAACTTGTGCATACCCTTTATAGACCAATCTAGCTTTATTTCTAACAACTTGTCCTTTTTCATTCATTTTATTTTTGAACACCCATTTGGAACCTATTACATTCTTATCTTCAGGTCTAGGGACAAGCTCCCAAGTATTGTTCTTCTCAATCTGATCAAGCTCTTCATTCATTGCTCTAATCCAATCATCATGATGGCTGGGTTCATAAAAAATTTTAGGTTCAGTCATAGATAAAAAAGAAACATGAGATTGTTCTAAGCCTTCAATCAATTTCCTTCTTGTCTGAACTCCTTTTTTTATATCTCCAATTATCTTATTTTCAGGATTATTCTTTCTAACAATTCTGAGAGGTTATTTTGCTTCTTTCTGTTGATTTGTGTCAGCCTGAGTATTTGTATCTTCATCTGATTCGGATTCTTCCCTTTCTGATCCTTGGACCTGTTCATCTTCATCTTCAACTATATTTTTTGTGCTTGGTTCAACACTGCTTACATTTCTGACCGAGATTTCTTCATAAACTTTTATGTCTATACAATCAACCAATTTATGCAGTCCCTTATTGTAACATATGTACCCTTTACTGTTTGTAGCATAACCCAGGAAGATACCTTCATCATCCCTGTCATCATATTTGCCAATATTTTCATCATTGTTCTTGATATAACATTTACTCCCAAAGACTTTAAAATGCTTGATTGAAGCAAGTCTTCCAAACCATAGTTCATAAGGAGTCTTTTCACTGTGTAGCCTGAGATGAGCTTTGTTAAGGATATGAACGGTTGTATGAATTTCTTCTACCCAATATGTCTGAGGTATGTTCCTTTCATTCATCATTGATCTTGCCATTTGCTGTACTAATCTATTCTGCCTCTCAACAACTCCATTTTGTTGTGGAGTCCTTGGAATTGTGTACTCTCTTTTGATTCCATGTTCATCAAAGAACTCTTTGAAGTTCCATGAGATAAACTCTCCTCCCCTATCATACCTTACTACCTTCAATCTTTTTCTTGTTTGATTCTCAATTAGAGCCTTAAACACTTTGAATTTTTCAAATGCTTCAGATTTTTCCTTCAAAATGGAAACTCATGTTAGTCTAGAATAATCATCAATAATCAACATAAAATAATTTTCTTTTCCTGTACCTTCTTTCCTTGATGGTCCACATAAATCCATATGTACTAACTAGAGAGGTTTTTCTATTGAAGGAAATTTTTAGATTTGAACTGAGTGCGATTAAGTTTTCCTATCTGGCAAGGTTTACAAACAAAGTCGTATGGCTTTGATATCTTCAGAAGATATTTTACTTCCCCATTGTTTCTAAGCTTGATTATATGATCAAAATTTAAGTGTCCAAGTCTCCTATTCCACAACCAACTTTCACCATACTTGCTTAAGTGACATTCTTCTTTTTCTTCTTTTAACACATATACATTGTTTTTTGTTCTTATCCCTTTTGCAACTAGCTGTCCTGAATTCACAGATTTTATACTACAATCTTTTGAAGTAAAAACAAATTCACACCCTCGGTCATAGACTTGACTGACACTAAGAAGATTATGTTTCAAACCTTCTACAAACAACACATCTTGAGCTTTCCCTTTACCATTACTCAAACTTACCATTCCTTTACCTTTTATTTTTCCTGGTGCAACATTTCCGAAAGTTACGTTCCCTCATTTGCTTTCACTTAGAGTTAGAAACTTACTTTTGTCTCCAGTTATATGTTTGGAACATCCACTGTCAATATACCAATGATTCTTTTGTATTTGGGCTAATAACACTAATCTGCACTGGTCATCTTCTTTCTTCTTCCAAACCTTGAAATTTTCAGCAGCAGGATTCAAATCTAGCTTATAGTTTCTTAAGCGACACTCTGCAACTTTATGTCCATAATTATGGCATTTGTAACATTCTGGTTCACTGAATAAAGGATCATAATGATTGTTATGCTCATCACTGTTGTTGTGTTTCACCTGTGTCCTTCTCCCAATCATCACATAATTTATAGTCTGTGATTGTTTATTGCTTGGTTGTCTCAATCTTCTTGAAAAACTTGATTGCTCATATCTAAATCTTAAAGAACAATTTATAGCTTTGTGACCAAAGTTAGAACAGAAAAACAATAACCATAGAAAAAACCATTGTACCTTGAAAAAGTCGGTCTTCTTTGAGGAGGTTGATTTCTTTCATGTCGATAATCTCTCTGATCTACATATTCAGTTATGGTACTGTTTCTTTCATTCTTTCTTGGTGGTTGATTCTCTTTTTTTGTTTTTGCAGAGTGACTGTTGTCAATGTTTGAGGATTTGACAAACTTGATAGGTTCTCTATTACTTGGATGATCACTACTTAATCCTTCTTCATACCCCAAGCCAGCTTTCAACTTTGGGTTTCTTTGTTGATTTAGAATGGAGGTTAATCCTTCTGAGGCTTTAATACTTGGCAAATTTTGGTGATACAATCCCTTAAACTTCTCCATTTCTTTTCTGGTTTTTACTATCTCTTCTTCTAAGGCTTCACACTTCGCTTTCTTCTCTAACAACTGTTGTTTCAGTATGTCTTCTATTTTCTTTGCCTCTTCTAACTCCACTTTTAGTAGAGAAAAGTTTTCATCAGGTTTTTCACCATTCATTTTAAACTTCTTCAACAACTATTTTTGTTTTCTCTTCTTACATCCGAGTCTATCAATTTCTTCCAAAGCACTAATTAATTCACCTTCCATATAAACCACAGCTTCTTCATCATCCATTTTACCTCCTGTGTGTTCATCATCAAAATCTCCCATAGCCATAAGCATAAAATCATTCACTTTGTTTTCACATGATGAATCACTATCTATGTCTTCTGAGGAATTGTCATTGTTTGCA
>JZKD02S1673063.1:73147-87021 GCA_000966675.3 Picea glauca | reverse complement strand
AGTAATGGATTTATCTTTGTTGATTCTCATTTCATATGCAGTCAAAGTTCCTAGGAGTTGATCAATGGACAGAGTTTTAAGATCATTTAGTTCTTCTATTGCAGAGACTTTTGGAGTAAACTTATCAAGCAAAGATCTTAAAATCTTCTGAACTAAAATTGATTCTTCAATCTTCTCACCAAGACCCTTCATGGAATTCACAAGTTCTTCAACTCTTAAAAAATACTTGCTAATTGTTTCATCTTCATTCATCTTTAATTGTTCAAACTTCAACCTAAATGTTTGAAGTTTGGCATCTTTTACTTTCTCATTTCCTTCATAGTTGCTAATAAGTTTATACCACATTTCTTTGGCAGTTTTAAGATGCATCACCTTTACAAACTTGGCTTCTGCAAGTCCATTCAAGATAGAATTTATTCCTTTAGCATTAAAGATAAATTCTAACTTATCATCCCTGGAAGCCAGCACAACAGGCTTTGTATATCTAGTCTCTACTACATCCCAAAGATCAGCACCTAAGGCCATTAGGTATGTTCTCATTCTAACCTTCCAAAAGGAAAAATTTGTTCCATCAAATAGAGGAGGCTTACTGGATGAAGTCCCTTAATGAATTGTCATGTTTAATCTTACAAATCTACCTTTAGATAAAAGGAACCCACTCTGATACCAATTGTTGAAATTACTAAGACAACTGAGAGGGGGGGTGAATCAGTTGTTACTGTTCTGAAACAATATTAAGTCTATTAAACAATTTTTAATCTTTCATCAAGTGACCATCAATATTATACATCATATGAACAACATAAATAATGAGCATCAATCACACATAAGATATACACAGAGACATATTTTCACGAGGAAAACAATAAAGGGAGAAAACCTCTTCTTCTTCGAAATGGTAGGCAGTCTTTTAAGTTTTGTACATCATCTATGTTTGAGCACCAACTCAAAGTGAGGCTACTACCTCTATTTTACAAGCTCCAACTTGTTTGAGAGCACCAACTCTCTAGTTTCTCTAGAACCCACTAGAAGGAAGCACCAACTCCCTGAATGTTCCAACATCGACTGGATGGAAGCACCTACTTCCACTTATACAAGCACCAACTTGCATATAGAAAACTCTATGTTTTCCCAAGCACCACCCTGCCACCCTGTTTTCTAGCCTCAATTAGATGGAAGCTACAACTCCCAATATTCTAGCACCAACTCAAATATCAGAGGATGACAGTCCTCCCTATCACCACCCTACCTCCCTGATTATAAATAAATGATTAAATAACCAACAACATAGATAAATTGATTCTTACCACTTCTTCTCTGTTTTGTAAATCTGGTCTACTTCTAACTGTTCTGCAATTCTTCTCTTCCTCTGTCTGTTCTGCAACTCTTCTCTGCTTCAAGTTGTTCTACAATTCTTCTCTTGCTTCTATCTATTCCTCATCTGTTACTCATCTCTGAGTTTTATCTCACACTGCGCATACTGTAATTTTCCCTTTCTTGTAGTTCAACTCATTTTTCATTTAGAATGACCAACTGTCCACAGTCACTGCATGTTTCTTTTTAACCACTACCTCTGCAGTTACACCTCGAATCTTCTTGGGAAAAAGCGCATAGTAACTGAATCACCAACCATCCAAGAACCATGATTCGGTTCTGCTAACTGAATTGTAACTGAACGATTACCTGTGAGGTGAAACAATAACCCTTCGATCAAGTTTCCAATTAACCAGCACTGTTATATTAAATCCACAGGATTTCACGTTTATCTCATATGCCCACTAGCTGTGACCAAGCGCTAAACAGAATTTGAATTTCCTGAATTTTCATCTCGACATTCCTGTGATGAAGGGTCTCGACACTCCAAGTCGCAATCACGGAGACTCCGAGATGGAGCTTAGCACCGCTAGCTTCTTCCACTCACGTGAACACCGGTGGTGACCACAAGCTGCACCAAAAGGTGCTTCGTATTTCATGAACTTATGAACTTTGTCAAGCCTGATCAACAGTTGAGATCTCCAATGATCCAATGGTCCAGATATCATCGCGATCTCACATATCGCGATTCCTATGATGAAGGTTCTCGATACTCCAACTTGCGATCGCCGAGACCCTGAGATGGAGCTTAACACTGCTAGCTTCTTCCTCCATTTTCCGCAGATGTAACCACTGGCTATGACCAAAACCTTATTCAAAAATGCATTTCACACTTTCATGTCTCAGGTATTCTATGATGAGTCCTCTCGACTCTCCATGTTACGAACTCCAAAATAGAGCTTGAATTCTCTAGCTCTGCTCTCCATCTCTCGAAAATGTGACCATGAGATATGACCACTCACCAATCAAATGAGCACTTCACTCCTTTGAATTTCTAGTCTGCAAAACGATGATCTTTCGCCATGTGTCCTATGGAACCAATGGTCCAGATATTATCGTGATTTCACCATGTGTCCTTCTTGAATCAACGGTCAAGATCTTATCACGATTTTGCAACTTCACGAGCCTTCGTCATGCCTGATCAATGGTCCACGATCTCGATGATTTTACGGTCTAGATCTTTTTGTGATCTCACATATCACGAGGTCCCACATCATGCTTCGTTGACTCCTCCAATGTGCAAGTCAGTGAAATTCCAATCGCTTGCCACGTGTCCTATGACTCCAATGGTCAGGATTGTTATCACGATTTCGCATATCGTGAGTTTGAACCTCTTTCCTTTGAATTTCCCAATCTGCAAAACTACGAAATGAAACCTTTGTCATGCTTTGACTGTTTTCCTCCTTCTGAGCTTACACTATTGATCTTTCCACCTTTGTCGTGCTTTTATTGTTTTCCTCCTTCTGATCTTACACTGTTGATCTTGCCATTATCACTATGTTACTGATCGTGTTGATCTTCGCCATCAATGAAAAACATCCACCATCAATGACAAACACACATACTCTGCCTCTGTCTAAAAACATGCCAACATATACATCATGTAATACTTTAAAAATAAAATTCTTCAATTTAACAACTCCAGCAACAACTCCAACCAAAATCTCATGTTCCTTTCAACTCATCATCCCAAGGAATGCACCATTTGTTTATTAGGGATAACCCAAGGTGTTATAGAGTTATTTTTCACCTAATCATTAAATAATTATAACCTAAAGATCACCTAATCACTAGGTCACTATCCTTTAGAAACCCCTTATTTTAACCATTAAAACCTACCACTTTTTGATGCAGGGCCCCTACTTCAGCAGGGTCTGCTGACCTCCCAGTCTATGGATTTTCCTCTATTCTTGAGCTGAAGAAGCTCTCCAGGTCCCTACTAGAACCTCCACAAAAACAAATCCATGATTCCTTCTTACGAAACTACACCCACGCGAATAAGCACTAGGAGTAAGTTTCCTCCCCATGTGACCACTGGTTGTGACCTTTGACCTAACCAAAAGGCACTTTGTGACTTCATGAACCTCAGGTGTTCTACTGCGAGTTTACCCGACTCTTACAATCCACGAAGTCTGAACTAGAGCTTAGTGAACGCTACCTCCTCCCTTTATCCTCTGACGATGTGACCTCCGGCTATGACTTGGGGCCTAACTCCCCAAATAATTTAGGACTTCACACTTCGCAAATGTTGAAATCTGGCTCACCTCCTTTCTTCCAAACCCTGAACCCTGAGTTCTATTCATGCCATATCGACGATCAACTATCTCCCATGATCCAATGGTCCAGATTCTTTCTTCACGAATCTGAATTTTACGTTTCACGAGCCTGGAAGTGGACTTCCCTCTTCCTTTCGACTCCCGACTTTTCGATTTATCCTTCCCATGGAAAGGATCAATGGTTAGATCTCTCCTTGATATAAAAAAATAATATCCCTCCTGATCTTGTGAGTGTTGAAAGACTCTCACCCTTATCCTTCCTGCAGATCTACTAGATCCAACGGTCCACAGAAATACATGTTTCTCCCTTCAGGAATTTCCACCGTCCGTTGAGAGTATTAGTATCTCCTAGCCAAATAACTCAGTGTCAACCCTTATGATCTTGTTTCCATGAGGTGAATCCAACCCTTGTCTTTCCTATGAACTTACCTCGACTCTATCCTTCCTGAGCTTGACCATTGTTGCAAACTCAAGGTTTCTAAGGAATCCTGTGTGCACTCCTTGTGACCTTCACGATAACCTCTAATTATTTGACAACTCCAACTTTGTGCACTCTTGCGAGAGAATTTATTCAACAACTCAATTGGGTTGGAAAATTCTAAGACTCTCCTCAGTCTACACACACATTGCACGACTCGGTGCTCTACCTGCACTTCTACTGGTATAAGTTAACGTTATCTTTCTCAAGATTTCTGAGATAAAACTCAGAATCTTGTCGACGCACTCCTTGTGGACTTTCACTGCACTCCTTGCAGGAATTATCAAGAAGAGAAACAGTTGAAACTCATACTCTCTTCAAGGACTTCATACATTCAACATGAAATCACATACATATGGCATTGAAACAAATGCATAACAGAGAATATAAGCAAGTTGTAAACATACCATTCAATGGATACACAACATTCATAATACACCATGAAATTTTATCAAATCATTCTTATATTATTCAAGTGCTTCTGTACATGGTTCAATAGAAACAACTATATGCTCATACAACTTCTATAGTCTCTCTTCTTCTCTCATCTCCTATGGTCTCTTGCTCTCTTTCTCTCTTGCAATGAGAATTATAATACAATACATCTATGAGGGAGTCTTCTTAAGTTTTCCCTCCTACAACGTTAAGCTATATTATCGAAATTAAAGACTACCATCTACTTTACATTTATTACAATAAATGTCCACAACTGAAAGATGAGAGCGAATGCTCAAGATATGTATTACAATCCTCAAAACATTAAAAACAATTACAACCTTCCAGATATTACATTAATGTGTTTTTTTCAAAATTTCAAAATGTCTTCAAAATGTGCACTGGTGTATATCCAACTGTCCTCCACTCATGATTGCTGACGATGATCCTGCATCATACTCCTATGGCTGAAAAATTCATGGACTCTTGTCCATGAGCTCCTGTAATGTCTGTCCATATTTCTGGATATATGCTTCACTTTCCCAACTGGCATATTCAATCGGGTGTCCTTTCCACTTTACCAAATATTCAAGATATGTCTTCCTCCAATTTTTCTTGCTAACTCTCTGATCAATGATATTTTCCATCTGTGGCTTTTCAGATACATGCATCTATTTGGCCCATTGAATTTCCTCCTGATCCTCTGCTTCATCTTCTCTGTAAGGATACAGATCTGCTACATTGAATATGGGTGATATGCCCACATCATCTGGCAATTCTATGTCATAATCCTTTGCCTCATTTTCTCAAAATCTTACACGACCCTATCTTCTTCACCTTCATATTATTATATTTCCCCCTTGGGAATATTTCTTTTTTGAGGTGTGCTAAGACTAAATATACTACTTCTAATTGAAGATCTCTTATGTGTTGATCTTCTCTATGCTTGTATTCCTGGTTAGAACTCTACAACCACTCTTTAATTTTACCATGGAGCTCCTACATCTCTACTACAAAATCTTCCCCTCCAACATTCCTGAACTCACTTTTCTCTAAGTTAATTAACTCAGATACTCCTTTTAGCTGCATTCCATACATCATCTAAAATGGGCTCTATCCTGTGATCCTATTAGGTGAGTCATTATATGCAAATTCCACTTGTGGAAGAATATTATCCCACTAACTGTGATGTTCAGTTACTAAACTCCTCAATAAGTCCCCCAAGTTTCTATTTACTGCCTCAGTTTGTCCATTCGTCTGAGGGTGATATGTTGAACTAAAAGATAAATTCATTCCTAGCTTCTTCCATAGTGTCCTCTAGAAATGACCAACAAATTTGGTATCTCTGTCTCAAACAATACTCTTGGGTAAACCATGAAGTCGAACAACTTCTTTGAAAAAGATATTTGCAATGTGTATTGCATCATCTAACATGGAATGAAATGTTCCATTTTGGAAAATCTATTGACTACCACGAATATGGAATCAAAACCTCTCTGTGTCGTCGGGCGTCCCAACAAAAAATATATTCTTAACGCGTACCACGGCCTCTCTGGTATTGGCAATGGTTGATATAACCCGGTGTTTTTTCTTTTACCTTTTGTGTGTTGGCAGATTCTGCACTTGTTGACAAATTTCCGCACATTTGTCCTCATTCCTATCCAATAACATAAACTATTTAGTTGCACAATTTTTTTGTCATAGTCGAAATGTCCAGCCAATCCCCCACTATGTTTTTCCTTCAAAAGGTTTTCTCTCATAGGACTCTTCGGGATACACAACTAATTTCCTTTGAATAACAGTCCATCTTGAATTAAATATTCAATCCATTGGCTTCTATCTCTTAAAATAGGGTTCTCACATGCTTCATAAGTGTCCTTGAAATCTGAATCATCTCTGTACATTTCCTTAAGGCTATCAAAACCTAAGGTATTCACTCCAAACTCCTACAGAATCAAACATTTCCTACTCAATGCATCAAAAACCTTGTTAGCATTTCCATAAATGTGCTTTGTAAAAAAAGTAAAGTTTTGCATAAACTCAACCCATTTTGCATGTTTCTGGTTCAATTTCTCTTGTCTGGTTATAAACTATAAGGCCTAATTGTCGCTATACAAAATGAACTCTTTTGGAACCAGGTAGTGCCTCCATTTCTTCAGTGCTCCTATGACTACATAGAACTCTTTATCATACGTGGAGTAATTATTCTTGGCCTCTTTCAGTTTCTCACTGAAGTATGCAACTAGTCTATTATATTAACTTAAGACTGCTCCAATCGCAAATCCACTTGCGTCACATCTCACTTGAAATGTCTTACTAAAATCAGGTAGATCCAGAAATGGTTGTTCAGTTATCTTCTCTTTCAAAAACTTGAAAATTTTCTCTTCCTTCTTTGTCAAATGAAAAGATTTATGTCTTTTCTTGACTGTGTCCATCATTGGTGCACAAATTCCACTAAAATTGTTAATGAACTTCTTGTAAAAAATGGCTAGTCCATGGAACCTTCTAACTTCAAATATATTCCTTGGTGATGACCATTCTTTGATTGCTTTTACCTTCTCCAGATCCATCTTAAATTCATTCGAAGAGATTACAACACCCAAATAAAGGAGTTTTGTCTTCATGAAAGACGACTTCTTCAGATTTATCAGCAACTTCTCTTGTTGCAACCTCCTCATCACTAGAGTTAAATTTCTCAAATGTTCTTATTCAATCTTACTGAAGATCAGTATATCATCAAGATATATAATTACAAACTTTCAAATGAAATATTTCAAGACTTTGTTCATCAATCTCATAAAAGTACTTGGTGCATTCCTCAATCCAAATGGAATGAAAATCCATTCATACAGTGCTTCATTCGTCTTGAATGTTTTCTTCCATTCATCACCTTCCCTCATTCTAATATGATGATATCCGCTTTTGAAATCAATTTTTGAAAAAAACTTTTCCCCACTCAAGCAATCCATCAAGTCATCCATCAGGGGTAAAGGAAATCTATACCTGATGGTGATTTTGTTTATAGCCCTCGAGTCTATACACATTCGCCATCTTCCATCCTTCTTTAGACTTAACATTGTTGGTACAACGCATGGACTCAAGATCGTGGATGATTTTAAGGGATAAATTTTTCTCATGGGCTAATTTTCCATGGTTTTTCCAAAAACACGATTCGCTATTTTAAAAATGATTCGCCCAAATTCTATAGGATAAAATTATTTTACCATAAAAATCGCCAAAAATTTATAAAAACTATAAAAAATCCTTATAAATTTGAATTTTTAAAAGAAATATCGCCAAACATTTATAGTTGGCATATGAAGGATTAGTAAGATTCACCAAGGTTTCTACATTTCCAAACAAATTTCCATCCTTAAAATCATCCCTGCTCAAGATTTCTTTAACCAACCCTGTGTCCATCAAATCATGGACTTGCTTTTTAACCTCTTCATTCTCCTACAACGTCAATCTGTACACTGCTTTGTTTGGTAATATTGCTCCTATTATAAGGTCAATATGATGGATTATACTTCTGATGGGAGGCAACGAACAAGGAAATTCGTCCACAACTATATTAGATAAATTCTCCAGCCATTCTTAAATTTCCTAACCAAAACAAACTGCATTTCTTAATCTTTCTTGACTTCATCAAGAAGTTCCTTCCCACTCATGAGAAGTATAGTATTTCTTTCTTCTTCTTTCACCTTCTTGTCTTCAATTGGCAGCAACATATGTGTACTACCATTCTTTTCCAAGGTATAATTATTATTTCATCCATCATGAATAACATTTCTATCATATTTCCAAGGCCTCCCCAACAAAAGATGACAGACATCCATGGGAATTACGTCACATAAAATCTCATCTCTATAACCCCATATCTTAAATTTAACTAAACATTGTTTAGTGACTGTTACCTGATGTCCTTTTTGCAACCACAAAAATTTATATGGGCTTGGATGTGAAACTATCTCCAATTCCAACTTCTCCACCATCTTTGTGGATACTAAGTTATCCGTGCTTCCACTGTCAACTATTACCTTGCATACCCTATCTTTGGTTTTGTAAGCAGTCCTAAACAAATTGTTCCTCTGGACTAGATTCTCCATCTCTTTCTCTGGCTTCAAGAGAATTTTGCTCATCATCAAGGATCTTCTACCTTCCACATCTTTTGCCTCAACATTTCTCCTTTGCGCTTCTAAAATGTGAGATTCTCCTCCTCCATCCCCTTTTCTATTAGGACATTCCCAAGATTTGTTTCCTATCTTCCCACAGACAAAACACTTTACTTTGCCTCCTCTGCCTCTACCTCTTCCTCTTGCTCGAGGGAAAGTGTTCCTATCAACATATTGTATTTCTTCTAAACTTCCTCCCCTTTCTGGGTGGTTATGAGGTTTCTTTTGTTCATACTTGGGCTTCTATACTTTGTCCTGGGCAATTGCTTTGCCTCTGCTCTGACTTCTACCTCTGTCCCTTTGACCTTTGTTTCTAGCCAGTTTCTCTCCTGCCTTCAGAGCAATGTGATAAGCATATTCCACATTTTTTATTGTCACCATGCTCATTTCTTCCTGAATCTCATATCTAAGGCCATTCCTATAACTAGTGAACTTTTCATCATCTTTCTCATGATGACCAACCCTAATGTTTAGTTTGTAGAATTCCTCAATGTATTCCTTCACTATCATCCCTTTCTGTCTCAAATTATGCATTCTTCAAAATAGATTTATTTGATAATATCTGGGTATGAACTTGGCTTTCATCTTGGTTGCCATCCTGTCCCAGCTTTTAATTCTTTGTTTTCCCTTATAACGCCTATCAGCCTATAGTTCATCCCACCACAATGTTGCATGTCCTTTCAACTTAGTGACATTGTCCTTTACTTTCTTATATTCTTTAACATCCTCATAGTCGAAGTATTTATCTAGATCTCTAAACCAATCTAGCTGCTCCCCAACATCCAAGTTGCCTTCATACATCGAGATGTCCAACTTTTCTCTAGCACCCATTCTTGCAACAACTTTAAATATACGTTCTTTTGCAGCATCTTCGACTACAACTTCTTCAGATCCTTCTTCATTCTCGCTTTTAGCCTCACTGATATTTCTAATATTAGTTGTTCATCTCTTTTTTGTCTCCATAACATCCAATCGAGCACGAAGTTCTCTCATTTCCCTCTCCACGGCTGCATCAGGTAAAGTTCTTTCTGGACATCTCCTTGGAGGCATTGTTTCAAATTCCACCACAAAGAATTCAAATCACAACTCTCCTCTATCTTCCCTCTACAGAAAATAGTAGTTGTCAGCTATGATACCACCTGACGTAGAGCCCCTACCTTAGCAGGGTTTGTTGAACTCCCGGTCTATTGATATTCCACTATTCCTAAGCTGAAGCAACTCTCCAAGTCCCTGTTGGAACCTCCACAAAAGAAAATCCATAGGTCCTTCTTACGAAACTACACTTGTGTGAATAAGCACTAGGAGTAAGTTTCCTCTCCACATGACCACTATTTGTGACCTCTAGCCTAACCAAAAGGCACTTCGCGACTTTGTGAACCTCTGGTGTTCTACTGTGAGTTTCCTCGACTCTTCCAATCCCTGAACTCCAAACTAGAGCTTAGCAAACTCTAGCTCCCCCCTTTATCCTTCAATGATGTGACCTCCAACTATGAATTTGGGCCCAACTCCCCAAATACTTCAGGAATTCACATGTCACAAATGCCCAAAGTTGTCTCACTTCCTTTCCTTCGAACCCCGAACCCCGATTTATACTCATGCCAGATCAACAGTCCACTATCTCCTCTGATCCAATGGTCCAGATTCTTTCTTTAGGAATCAAAATTTCACATTTCGTGATACTGGAAGTGGACTTCCCTCTTCCTTTCGACTCCCGACTTTCCAATTTTTCCTTCCTATAGAAGGGATCAACAGTTAGATCTCTCCTTGAAATAGACGAATACTACCCCTCATGAGCTTGCGAGTGCTGAAATATTCTCACCCTTATCCTTCTTGCATATCTACTAGACCCAACAGTCCATGAAAATCGACGTTTCTCCCTTCAGGATTTTCCACTGTCCGTCAAGACTCCGACTGTCTCCTAGCCAAATAACTTGGCGTCAACCCTTCTAAGCTTGTTTCCAAGAGGTGAATTCAACCCTCATATTTCCTCTGAACTTCTCTCTACTCTATCCTTCCTGAGCTTGATCCTTGCTGCAAACTCAAGGATTCTAAGGAATCTTGCACGCACTCCTTGCGGCCTTCACGATAACCTCTGGTTATTTGACACTCCAACTCTACGCACTCTTACAACAGAAGTTCTTCAACCACTCACATGGGTTGGAAAATTCTAAGACTCTCCTTAACCTGTGGGCACCTTGCACGACTTGATTCTCTACCTGCACTTATACTAGTATAATTTAATGTTATCTCTCCTGAGATTTCTGAGATAAAACTCAGAATCTTGTCAACACACTCCTTACGGAATTTCACTGCACTCCTAGCAGGAATTCTCAGGAAGAGAAACAATTGAAACTCATACTCTCCTCACAGACTTCAAACATTCAACATGAAATCACATACATATGGCATTGAAACAAATGCATAACAGAGAATATAAGCAAGTTGTAAACACACCATTCAGTAGATACACACAACATTCATAATACACCATGAAATTCGATCAAAGAATTCCTATATTAATTCAAGTGCTTATGTACATGGTTCAATAGCAACAACTATCTTCTCATACAACTTCTATAGTCTTTGTTCTTCCCTCCTCTCGTATTCTCTCTTGCTCTCTTTCTCTCTTGCAATGAGAATTATAATACAATACATATACGAGGGAGTCTTCTTGACTTTTCCCTCCTACAACATTAAGCTATCTTATCGAAATTAAAGACTACAATCTACTTTACATTTATTACAATAAATGCCCACAACCTACATATGAGAGCGAATCCTCAAGATCTATATTACAATCCCCAAAACATTAAAAGTAATTATATCTTTCCAGCTATTACATTAATATGTTTGCTTTCAAAATTTCATGGCATCTACATGAAATTTACCCATGATACACACCAAAACAAAAATGGTTTCATAGAGAGAAAGAATAGAACCATCATGGAAATGGCGCACAGTATGTTAACAACAAAACATTTTTCAAATGAGTATTGGGTTGAGGCAGTAGAAATTGTAGTATATATATTGAACAGATGTCCGCCAAAGAGTGTGAAGAACAAATTTCCTCAAGAAGCCTGGACAGGATCAAAGCATAATGTGGTGCACTTAAAATTTTTTGGTTGCATCGCATATGCACATGTTTCAGATGAACTGATAAGGAAGTTGGACAATAAATGAAATAAATGTGTATTTGTTGGGTATTTTGAAGAAACAAAAGGATACAAGTTGTATGACCATGTTGCAAGGAAATTCATAATCAATCGCAATGTTAAATTCGTGGAGAATGAAGCATGGGATGGGAGTGTAGAGAAGACAATTAAGATCATTAATGCTATTGTGCATGATGATACAAAAGAATAAATTTTTCAAACACCATGCACAAGGGAGTGCATAGTCCCTTCTACACCTGGCACTATGACACAAATCACCGCGCAAAGTACTCTAGTAAGAATAGAAGGTGCACAGTCTACACCTAGAGAGCAACATAAACTAGCAAGCAGTCCGAGCAGTTCTACATCTCCAAATCCAACATTATCAAGTTTGTTATCAAGAAAGAAAAGAAGTTTGTGTGACATATATAATGAAAATGCAGAAAATTCATTTTCTGTTTTTTCTTTGTTTTCACAAATAGATGATTCATTAACCTTTCAAGAAGTTGTCGAAGATGATGTATGGGCACAAGCCATGGATGAAGAAATCAAATTCATAGAGAGAAATCCAACATGGAAGCTAGTTGATGTACCTGAAGATAATGATGTTATAAGTGTCAAGTGGATTTATAAAACCAAGCAAGATGTAGAAGGAAATGTACAGAAGTACAAGGCAAGGATAGTTGCAAGAGGCTTTACACATCAACCTAGAATTGGTTTCAATGAAACATTTTCACCAGTTACGTGCATGGATACAGTCAAAATTGTGTTATCAATTGTTGCATTGTACAAGTGGTTAGTTTATCAGGTGGATGTAAAGTCAACATTCTTGAATGGAAACTTAGAAGAAGAAGTATATGTTAAACAACCACAAGGTTATGAGGTTCCAAGACAAGAAGACAAAGTATACATATTGAATAAATCATTGTATGGACTAAAGAAATCTATGAGAGCTTGGTACAGTTGTATTGATTCCTATCTCACATAGAATGGATTTCAGAGAAGTGAAAGGGAGCCAACATTGTACATAAAAGAAAATCATCAAGGAGATATGTTAATCGTTTGTCTATATGTGGATGATTTGATCTTTAGAGGTAATTTTGGCATAGAATAATTTAAGTCAGTCATGAAGAATGAATTTGAAATGACTAATTTGGGGTTAATGAGATATTTTGTGGGAATAGAAGTGCACTAGTTGAAAACTGGCATATTTATCTCACAGTCTAAGTATGTGCATGAAATATTGAAAATATTCAATATGGTGAATTCAAAACCAACACAAACACCTGTCATAACAATATTGAAGTTAAGAAAGGAATATAAAGGGTCCAAAGTGGATCCCACATTGTTTAAAAGACTAGTAGGAAGTCTTATGTATCTCACAATGCCAAGACCTGATATTATGTATGGAGTGAGCCTAATCTCAAGGTTCATGGAAACTCCAAAAGAATCACATTGGAAGGCAGGAAAGAGAATCCTGAGATATGTGAATGGAACAAAATATTTTGGCATAAAGTACTCCAGTTTAGAATTTTTCAGACTCACTTGATACACTGACAGTGATTGACGACATAGATGACATAAAAAGTACCTTTGAGTACACATTTCATTTTGTAACAGGTATGGTATCATGGGCATTAAGTAAGAATCCCATAGTGACTCTTTCTTCAACAGAGGCAGAGTAGGTCGCAACTACAAGCGTAGCTTGTTAAGCAGTTTCGATGAAAATAATGTTAAAAGATTTGTTGCAGGAACAACAGGAAACAACAACTGTATTTTGGGTGAAATCATGAAGGTGGGTTACACTTTTGCTTGTTTTATGAGAAAAAAAACTGTATTTTCACAAGTTATTCAACTTACGACATATAGAAGTATTTTTTTTATTTAGAATTTCACTTTACAGTAAAAACAAAACTTGTGAAGAATTGTGTTAGCTTTCTAATGACTATTTTTCAAATTTTTTTTATTACGATTTGATATGTCA
>JZKD02S1673063.1:50703-65103 GCA_000966675.3 Picea glauca | reverse complement strand
TTTTTTTTTTTTTCTAAAAAAAAAAAACTATTTTTGGCAAACTAATTCTGTATAGCTTGAATAATTCTGTACAGCTTGAGTGGACTTAATAATTAAGGACATGTGTTTGTTCATAAAAAATCATAAATTTAAATCCAAAATAAGTAAAGCTTGAGTGAACTTAATGATTAAGGATATATGTTTGTTCATAAAAAATCATAAATTCAAATCCCAAATAAGTAAAGTATGTATACCTTAATAAACTTGAAGAAAGAGTTCTCATACCAAAAAAATATTGACAAAATTCATTTAAAAATTATGACAATATATATCTTATTAATATGAAAAAGCAGGCAAAGTACTTTTTCTTCAAAGCTCTAACTGCGACAGGCACTGCCAAGCTCCTCACACCTCGATTAATTCCTACGAACACTCACACGAAAATGGTTTTGGTGTGGCATTGATATTTCCAAATAATGAAAGATGAAGGGGTATTTTTAAGGGAAAGTTTTTTTTTTTTAAATCCCAAAAGCATTTATTTTTGGCATAGTAGGTTTTTATGAATATGTTAATTCCATATTGCTACTTCATGCTCATTGAAATTTAGATTCAGTGATTGATAAGTTGAATATTTAGATGAATACTTGACTGAATTTGAAAAACATTTATTTTTGACATACTGGGTTTTTGTGAATATCCAAAGTCCATATTGCTACTTCATGCTCATTGGAATTTAGATTCAGTGAATGATAACTCGAATCTTTAGATCTATACTTGATTGAATTGAAAAACATCTATTGTTGGCATACTAGGTTTTTGTGAATATCCTAGTTCCATATTACTACTTCATGCTCAGTGAATGATAACTCGAACCTTTAGATGAATACTTGACTGAATTGAAATCATAGAAGAAAAGTCAATTCCACAAAATTCTGCTACTATCATTAAAACTAAGAAAAAGAAAAACAAGAATATTTTTTCAGAGAATGAAGGCTCTGAATAAAAAAGAATGAGAGGTAGCAAGGAAATACCAGGCTGTATGGGCTCAGATCCTGGAATTGAAGGTTCTGATCAGTAACTCGGATGCTCTTTGTCCATGCTGAAATTTCAACACGGGCAATAATTCAGAATCACGGTTTTCATTCTCCTAAAAAGCAAAAACGAAATTTCTTTTTGCAGGGAATGAAGGTTCTGAGCAGGAGTGAGAGGTAGCAAGGAAATACAAGGTTCTATAAGCTCAGATTCTGGAATTGAAGGTTATAATCAGTCGCTCCGATGCTCCTGTCCGTGCTGAAATTTCAACACCGGCAACAGTATTCATTCTCCTCATACCCACAACCTTCATTCGCCGTGTTGAAATTTCAACACCAGCAAGAACGTCAGAGTCACGGCGTTGACGACAATGTCAATGAAATCAAACGTGGGGCGCTTAGGAACGAGTTATAGGAGGAAGCGATGACTTGTTCTATACTAAAGTCAAGACGATGGGTTCGGTGTTAATTCCTTTCCACAAGGACAACCAACTATAGATTTCAACACGACAGTGAATGAAGACAATAGGGTTAGGGTTGTGTGGGTTGAAAATTCATTATAAATCTAAGAAATTCAAGAGTATATCTAACAATCTGCAAGGACAATGAATTAGATTTCAATAGAATTAGGGTTGTGTTTGGGTTGAAAATTCACTATAAACTCAAAATTATATCCAACAATCTGCACATCTGTGGAAAGGTCTATCCCAAGAATCGCCTATTCTTACCAAAATCTCTATAAGATTTGATAAGATTTGATCCCTGGTAAGCTGGATAAAAATCACCATCCCCACCAATAGATTCCACATTAATGACTTTAATATAGACCAAGTCATCATTGAAAATTGAAATCCAATATGTTACAATAAATCCTTATTTGGATTGCAGATTTAGTTCATCCAACTCTAATGGACAGGACTACGACGCTCATAAGGATAGACAAACCGTGTGAGATTTATTTGTCCTTCTAAGGAAATATCGATGAAGGGACAGGAGAAAGTTCAAAGTTAGTGTCTCTTCAAACTAATTATCGCCATGATAAGTCGAGTAAACTTGTCCAATGGCGTGTGGAATTTTTCTGTTCTTTAAAGCAGATAGCAATGGATGGACAGGAAAATCCACAACGTAAGTGCCTCTTCTTAAAAAAAAGTTAAGCAAACTTATCCTATTGGCTGATACATCTGCTGTCATTTGCACTGCAATTCCTTGCCGTTTATTCACGCTCACCCTCGTTCAAGAGTTAACAATCTGCATACGCAGACTGTATCATTTTTATTCTCAGCTATTGCGCAGGGTGAACCATTTTTACCCGGAAAGGTTAATATTTATTGATAATGAGCACAATTAATCACCTTTTAATTTAAAATTCTAATCTGATGACTAACAATTGAAGATGCTGACATATTCTTAGTTCTCCTCCCAAATCAATGAATGTGATTTCCTCTTCATAACTTCCTTGTATTTTTTAATGCATTCGTTAAATCTGTTTACCTTTTAACATTTACCTAATCATATTAAGAAATTACTGTAGCACTATATGATTGTCACGATTTAAATGATTAAAATTTGGATTTAGCACGCTGGCTGTGCTGGCTGTAGACTCTCATTTTCTGGTTATGCATTTCATTTTCTGGCTGTGCATTTCATTTTTTATCCTGGAGTTCATCAGCCATGGTTTTGAGTGGCTATGCTAGTTATGGTAACTATTTGTTTATGCAGAAACTCAAAGGACAAGGAAATGATGTACTAGTTATCGTGACTATTTGTTTATGCAGAAACTCAAAGAACAAGGAAATGAGGCACTCATCACGTATGCGTTGTTATTGTGAGATGTATTTTATTTTATGTATAGGATTTTTTTTTAAGTGTATTTATTATGCTTTATATGCCACATACAAGATAAGTTGAGATTTTGAACTGGCGACTTCACATAAAGTAGTATCTCCATCTCCTACATAAAAATGATGAATTATTAATTAGCAAATTACAATGCTATTAGTTACAATGCTATTAGTTACATGATCAAAATCAAATTTAATACAATCAAATCTTTTATAAACTTGGGATGTAAATGTTTTTCATAATATTTAAATGTATGCATTTTCATCATCAATGTAAGTTGTTGTTCAATCTAAGGTAGTGGTGAGACAAAGTCGTTTCACCTTGTGCATGAAACCCTTGTGCGTTGGTATCATAGTTAGAGTTGTTGTCGACCATCATAAGTCAAAAATAAAATAAAGTCTTGTAACCACCATCACGTCCTTGCCTCCATTTGTTTCTTTGTTTGTGTCAGTGGTTCGAACGATACATGCTTCCAATGGGGATTAACCCAACATTACATGTTTTTTTGTGGACACCATTGTTAAATGCAATCTTCAATTGTCAACTCTATGAGCACTTGCCCATTATTGGAAATAGTAATTACAAGTCGGTGAGATCATTATGCTTCCATCGATTTGTCTGTCAGTCTGTTAGTAGTAGATTTGTGAGTGTGCAAGTGCAAAATTGTACATTTACTCAAAGTTAGTCAGCAAGGAGGAAGTTATAAATGGAGCCGATTTATATATTCTCGAGTTCAGTTAGGTAGATGAAGAGTTAGTTGAATTAATGGTAGTCTTTAATGTTGAGTCAGTCTTAGCTTCTATTGTAAGTGTCAGTAGTAGCTCATATAAGTCTGAGTCTTTAGATAGTAAAATATGATGTTGAAGAGAAGCACTTGATGCAAAGAAGAAAAGAGAGGTAGAGAGAACAACTGAGAGCAACAACAACTGAAGAGCAGAAGAAGTCTAAGAACAAGCTCTCTGTCCATAAATTGAGTAGAAGAAGTAATTGGAGCCGAAGATCATCTTAGTTATTGTATTTTGTAACCATGCACAGTGCACCCAAGTTTATTAATATCAAGCAATTCGTATTTATGAGTTTATTTGCTAAGCATAGCATTTCATTATTCTTCATTTATAATTTCTTCTTTAAAGCACTTTATATTACAATGTGCAACATTTTTTGTAGTGTGAACTGCGCGACAAGTCTGGAGAGTTCAATGATGAAGCTTGTGGGGCGTAGTATTTTGTCACTGGGTTGCGCATAGTTTCCTTGCACACTGTGGATCCAAGATTTGATCATTGCATAGTGGATCCAAGATCTGGTATCAGAGCTAGGTTGATCATAGAAGGTTGATCAAAAACAAGTTTATGAGAGAAGCAACTCTGTTGAAAAGTGAAAAATGGCTTCTACCTCAAATCTGCAACCTCCCACTTTTACAGGAAAGAACTATGAGATGTGGTCCTTGACCATGAAGGCGTTGTTTCTAGGTCAATATGTATGAGAGATAGTCTAGAAAGTTTATGTGCAACTAGTAGATTGGGAAGCATACAATTCCCTCACACAAGCTAATAAGGATTCCTTGAAAGATCAAAGAAAGAAGGATGGAAAAGCATTGTTTTACATACATTAAGCCATGCATAAGAGCATACTTCCAAGAGTTGCATCATAAAAACAAACCAAGGATGCATGTGACATATTACAAACCTCTTATCAAGGTATAGACAAAGTAAAGACTTCAAAACTACAAATTCTTAGAAGAAAATTTTAAACTATGTCAATGAAAGATTCAGACACAATAGATTCCTTTTTTACCCATGTCATTAGCCTGATAAATCAGATTAATTCTCATGGTGAAACCATAGAAGACAAAAAAAATGTTGAGAAGGTACTTAGGAATCTTCCTCTTATGTTTGATACCCTTGTTGTGACTCTAGAAGAGAGAAAAAACTTAAGTCAGTTCATTCTAGATTGACTACAAGCTTCCCTCATTAATCATGAACACATATTGAATAGGTCAAGTATGTCAAATGATGAATGCATTTTCAGTGCAGTCATCTATAAGTTGTGGAAGAGGAAGGGGAAGAGCTAAGTCTAGAGGCAGAGAAAAAAAAATTGTCAGAGGTGGACAGAGTAGCAGTCCTGAAAATACCAGTGGCAGAGGTCCAAACCCAAGTACCAGTCAATCAAGTTCTCATAGAACTGACAAATCAAAGATTCAATGCCATTACTGTAAAAAGTATGGAAACTATGCATATGAGTGCAGAAAGAGACAATATAATCAAAACAATCAAAGTCAAGATCATTCAAACAATGCAAATAACCAAACTCGCCCTATGTTTATGGCGTGTGTTGTAGAAATTCCTATAGTATCACCAGTTGAATGCAATGTTGCTCAAGAAAGTCCTTGTGACATATGGTATTTAGATTCAAGCTGCAGTAACCACATGACAAGAAACATAGAATTGTTTTCTAGTTTGGATGAGCGAGTCCAAACCAAGGTTACACTTGGAACATATATCCAAGTCACTGTCTTAGGAAAAGGTAGTATGAACATATTAACCCAGAAAGGAGAAAAAAAGGTTATGCCTGATGTATATTATGTTTCTGGTCTGAAGCATAATTTGATGAGCACATGACAACTATTACAAAAAGGATACAAAATCTACATGGAAGATAATCATTGTGTGATCATGGATAAATAACCAAACAGACTACTTGTTGAAAAAATATAGATGACAAGTAACAGGATGTTCCCATTGAATTTGAAGCCATCCAAGAAAAAGAATACAACGCTAGTTGTTGGTAAAGAAAAATATGTGCAGCTAGACACTGCATTTATAGAAAAAAGTGTGCGGAGTATCAAGAAAGGAGAAAATGGCGTAGAGATGAAGGCAACATTCCAATTTGAAATACATGATGATTCTTGGTTATGGGATTTCATATTTGGGCATTTGAAATTTGGAGGTCTGAAGCTACTACACACAAAGGAAATGGTAAAATGTTTTCCATTGATTGAAAAACCAGAAAGGATATGTGAAGGTTGCATATTTGGCAAGGAGCATACAGAATCATTTCCAGTTGGCAAGTCTTAGAGAGAAAAAGATCCACTAGGAATTGTACATTCAGACATTTCTGGACCAATGAAAACTCTAACTATAGTAGGAAGTACATATTTTCTAACATTTATTGATGATTTCTCAAGAAAGACATGGATTTATTTCCTAAAGAATAAATTTGACCCATTGGGTTGTTTTCAGCAATTTAAATCACTTGTGGAGAAACCGAGTGGTTATTACATCAAGTGTTCTAGAACCGACAGAGGTAGAGAATACATCTCAAGAGAATTTCATAAATTTTGTAAAGTTCATGGCATCTACAAACAATTTACTGCACGATATACACCACAACAAAATGGTGTAGAAGAAATAAAGAACATAACCATCATGGAAATGGCGTGCAGCATGTCGACAACCAAACATTTGTCAAATGAGTATTGTGCTAAGGCAGCAGCAACTGCAATATACATATTGAACAAATGTATGACAAAGAGTGTGAAGAACAGAATTTCTCAAGAAGCCTAGACAGGTTCAAAGCATAATGTGGCACACTTAAAAGTTTTTTGGTTGTGTCGCATATGAACATGTTCTAGATGAGCTGAGAAGGAAGTTGGACAACAAAGGACAAAAATGTATATTTTTCCTTTTTCTACATGCTTCTTTTCCGCCACCTATGGCGTGTGCTCAAAAGATAGACCTTTCTCTCCAAAAATATTCATGCACCCAAAATAAACTTTCTTCTTCCAAAAAATAGGCCTGCACCAACAATATGATTTTATTAAGGTGAAATCAAGGCTCCCGTAATAAGGAGAATCGCCCACTAAGAGAATATAAAACTACACACAAAACTAGGGAAGTATGCTTTGTCGTATGGCCTCTAAATATAATGATTTTCGGGGTGTATGTGTCTTTCCTTCAGAAAACCTACATATATATGTGATTGTCTCCACTAAGACCCACATATATGTACATAAAATTTTGAATGGCGTTATACTTTCCTCTGGATTCTATCAGTTGAAACCCACCTGCGACTTCCTCTGCTCTCTCTTCTCCTTGATCTGTATGACCTCTAGATGAAAATCCTTCTCCGCCTATCCAATATCTTGAATAATGCTCCTTTGTGATCCAACCCTATTTGCATAAACACTTAGATGAAATCTCTTCACCCGACCTATAATATCTCCTCACTCTAGTGTAAGGAAAAATCATTTTATTCTTCTACACTCTCCACACTAACAAAAGTCATTCTTTTCTATCCTCCAACTTGGAATCTCACCAAAATTCTTGGCCTTCATCTCTCACCAAAGTCTCTCACAATTGTATTTCACACAAGTATCGACTATGTCGATTCCCTCAACACAAGTCTCTTCCTCACTCACCCTAGTATTTCTTTTATAATCATGAGTTAAAATCTAAACCTAATCTCCAAACTGATTGACAATTGAGATTACTTTTCACACCCACTTTATATTTACATGCTTAGATTACATGCTAATTACTTTTATCACTTTCCTTAAAACACTCAACTCACTAGTAAAAACACTAGAAATATCTCTTATCGAGGAAGGTACATCTCCCACCTAGATTTGGCTCTATCTTTGATGCTAGATAAGCTACCATGTCTGCTCTCCAATCCACCTGTTTGGAAACTCTCTCTGACACAAAAACTATCCCTTCAATCATGCTTTCACCTCTCTATGAAGACTCACTTCATCTTAACATTTTCCTATAATCCTACTTTTGAGCATCCTGCATGGCCATTTCACACCATGAATCATTCTCAACATAATTGGAAGCCTACTCCTTCCCACCTAAACCTGAAGGTTGAGTCCCTCTGAGCTTTTCAACCTTCATAGCTACCTACTTCCTATCCTATATCACTTTTTTACTAGCCATTTCTCACATAGGCTGGCCCTGTAGCCTATATAAGTTCCTCTCTCAAACTCCTAGAAGAAATTTTGTTTTTGAGCTAGATCTTCTAGGATTGATCATCACCTTTCCATATTGACACAGAATTCAGAGAAACAACAACAATAGTTAAAGGTAGTCGAAGAATTATGATAGATCAAGATCTGTGTGTTTATCGAGTTGCAAATGTAATTTAGAAGTTGTTGGAGCCGAAGCTCGACATAATGTTGTATTTTGTATTAGTGTGAAACATTGAAGTTCTCAATATATATCAAGTATTTTGTGTTTTGACAAATTCATGTGTATTTATGAGCTTCTATTGGGTTTATGAGTTCATGTGTTAAAGATTAGCACAGTGTGAAGAAATTATTTCATTAAATGTTATTTTCACAGGGAACAATAAATCATGTAGTATGTGCACTTCACGATAACTCTTTAGAGTTCTGTCACAATGTTTTGTGGCACACCATATTTACAACTATGTTGCGTAGAGTCTCTCTACGCACTGTAGATATGAGATCGAGTATCAAATTAGGTTCTATCAGAAAAATTTTTATCAGAGTAAGTTTCAAGAGAAACAACTCTATGATAAGGTAAAATATGGCTTCTACTTCAAATCTACCACCTCCCACTTTTATAGAAAAAAATTATGAGTTATGGTCCTTGACCATGAAGGAATTATTTTGGGTTCAATATGTATGGGAAATAGTTGAGAATGGCTATCTTGAACTATTAGATTAGGAAGCATACAATGCATCACACAAGTTGAGAATGATGCTTTGAAAGATCAAAAAAAGAAGGATGGAAAGGGGATGTTTTAAATACATCAAGCCATGCATGAAAGCATACTCCCAAGAGTTGCATCAACTAAGGAAGCCAAGGAAGAATGGGACATAATACAAACCTCTTATCAAGGTATGGACAAAGTTAAGACTTCAAAACTACAAATTCTTAGAAGAGATTTTGAAACTCTGTCAATGAAATATACAGATTCAGTAGATTACTTTTACACCCATGTTATTGTCCTAATAAATCAGATTAAGTCTCATAAAAAATCATAGAGGATTGAAAAGTTGTTGAGAAGACACTTAGAAGAATCCATCCTAAATTTGATACCCTTATTGTGACTCTCGAACAGAGAAAAGATCTAATTCATTTTATCATAGATGAACTGCAAGCTATCCTCATTAATCATGAACACAAATTAAATAGGTCAAGTATGTAATTAGAGAATTCATTTTCTGCGCAGTCATCTATAAGTTGTGGAAGAGCTAACTCTAGAGGAAAAGGAATAAGTTTTGTCATAGGCGGACGTAGTAGTAGTCCTAGAAATACTTGTGGAAGAGGTCAAATTCAAAATAACAGTCAACCAAGTAATCAGAAATTTTATAAATCAAAGATTCAGTTTCATTCATGTAAAATGTATGGACATTATGCATATGAGTGCAGGAAGACACAGTATAATCAGAACAAGCAAGGACAATATAAGTCACACAACACAAATAGTCCTTCAAGTTCTATGTTTATGGCACGCAGTGACACAATTACTATAGTCTCACCAGTTGAATCCAATGTTTCTCAAGAAAGTCAATGTGATATATGGTATCTATATTCAATCCGCAGTAATCACATGACATGAAACTTAGAGTTGTTTTCTAGTTTGGATAAGTCAGTACAAACTAAAGTTACACTTGGAACATATATCCAAGTCACTTTGGTAGGAAAAGGTAGTATAAACATTTTAACTAAACAAGGAAAACAAAATGTTATGACTAATGTATATTATGTTTCTGGTTTGAAGCATAATTTTATGATCACAGGACACTTATTATAGAAACGATACATAATCTACATGGCATCTTTAATCACTGTGTGATTATGGACATATATCCAAGAAATTAACTTATTGAAAGAATCCAAATGACAAGAAAAAATATTTTCCCATTGATACTAAATCCATCCAAGAAGAAAAATATGGTGCAAATTGTTGGTAAAGAAAAATATACACAGTTAAACACTGCATTTACAGTAGAAAGTGTGCGTAGTTCTGAAAAAGGAAAATGTAGTGCATGTAGTATCAAAGAAGAAAAAGACAGTAGTGTAGAGATGTAGGAAACATTCTAATCTGAAGTATAGGATGATTCCTGGCTATCACATTTTAGATTTGGACATTTGAACTTTCGAGGTCTGAAGTTAATACACATAAAGGATATGGTAAAAGGTTTTCCATTGATTGAAAAACCAGAAAGAATATGTGAAGGTTGTATTTTTGCAAAACAACATAGAGAATAATTTCCAGTTGGCAAGTCATATAGCGAAAAAGATCCACTAGAAATAGTACATTCAGATATTTTTGGACCAATGCAAACACCATCTATAGGAGGCAATACATATTTTCTGACATTTATTGATGATTTATTAGGAAAGACATGAATTTATTTCCTAAAACATAAATCTGATGCATTGGTTTTTTTTTTTTCTGCAGTTCAATTCACTTGTGGAGAAGCAAAGTGGTTATTACATCAAGGTTCTAAGAACTAATAGAGAAGGTGAGTATATTTCAAGAGAATTTCAGAACTTTTTAAAAATTCATGGCATCTACAAGCAATTTACTGTGCAATATACACCACAATAGAATGGTGTTACATAAAGAAAGAACATAACCACCATGGAAATGGGCTGCAATATGTTGGCATCCAAACATTTTTCAAATGAGTATTGGGTTGAAGCAATAGAAACTGTAGTATACATCATGAACAAATGTCCGACAAAAAGTGTAAAGAACAGAGTTCCTCAAGAAGCCTGGACTTGTATGAAACATAATGTGGCGCACTTAAATTTTTTTGGTTGTGTCGCATACGCACATCTTCTAGATGAGCTGAGAAAGAATATAGATAACAAAGGACAAAAATGTATATTTGTTGGATACTCTAAAGATACAAAAGCATACAAATTGTATGATCATATTGCAAGGAAGTTCATAATTAGTCATGATGTTCAATTTGTGGAGAATAAAGAATGGGATGGAAGCATAGAAAAGACAATCAGGATCATTGATGCTATTGAGCATGATGACACAGAAGAATAAGTGGTTCAAACACCATGTACAAGTGAGTTCGTAGTTCCTTCTACAACTGTGACGCAAATCCCAACACAAACTATTCCAGTGAGATCAACAACTACACAGTCTACACCTAGAGTGAAACAAACTCCAGTAAGAAATCCAAGTAGTTCTACATCCCCAGATCCAACATTAGCAAGTTTGTTACCAAGAAAGACAAGAAGTCAACATGACATCTATAATGAGGACAGAACAAATTCATTTTTCATTTTATGTTGTGTTTTTACAAATAGATGATCCATTGACTTTTGAAGAAGTTGTCAAAGATGATGTATGGGCTCAAGCCATGGATGAAGAAATCAGATGCATAAAGAACAATCAGACATGGAAGTTGGTAGATGTACCTGAAGACAAGGATGTGATAAGTGTCAAGTGGATTTATAATATCAAGCAAGATGTAGATGGAAATGTGCAGAAGCACAAGACAAGACTAGTTGCAAGAGGTTTTACACAACAACTTGGAATAGATTTAATTGAAACATTTACACAAGTTGCAGCATGGAAACAGTCACAACTGTGTTAGCCATTGTCGCACAGAACAAATGGTATGTTTATCAAATGGATGTAAAGTCAACATTTTTGAATGGACATTTATAAGAATAAGTATATGTGGAACAACCACAAGGATATGAGGTTCTAGGACAAGAAAACAAAGTGTACATATTGAATAAGGAAGTGTATGGGTTAAAGCAAGCTCCCGGAGCTTGGTACAGTCGCATAAATTCCTACCTCACACAGAATGGATTTCAAGGAAGTGAATGTGAGCCAAAACTGTACATCAAATCAAATCAACAATGTAACATGATAACTTTTTTTTATCTCTGGCAGAATCGACAACTCGATCAGGCTCATACTCACGTGACACGGGGTTGATTCCGACCGCTACCACTATAACCTCCAGGTGTTTTACAGTGCCCACGATGCAACACAAAAGATAAGGTGGGGGTTTCGAACTTGTAACCTCACATAACAAACTTCTTTTACATTTCCTGCTATTTCCAATTTATCTACATGCCCGAGGGCAGTGTAACATGTTAATTGTTTGCTTATATGTAGATGATTTGATTTTTATAGGTGATCTTGGCATAGAAGAATTTAAGTTAGTCACGAAGGATGAATTTGAAATGACTTATTTGAGACTTGTGAGATATTTTTTGGGTATTGATGTTCACGAGTCCAAATATAGTATATTTATCTCAGAATCTAAGTATGCGCATGAAATTTTGAAAATATTCAACATGATAAATTCCAAAGCAACCCCAACACTTGTCATAACAGGATTGAAGTTAAGCAAGGAAGATGAAGGGTCCAAAGTGGATCCCACACTGTTTAAAAGAATGGTAGGTAGTCTTATGTATCTAACAACACCAAGGCCTAATATTATGTATGGAGTGAGTCACATTTCAAGGTTCATGGAAATTCCAAAAGAATCCCATTAGAAGGAAGGAAAAAGGATTATGAGATATGTGAATGGGACAAATGATTTTGGTATTATGTATTCAACCTCAGAAGATTTCATACTTATTGGATACACTACCAGTGATTGTGGAGGCAACATAGATGACAAGAAAAGTACCTCTTGGTACACATTTCATTTTGAAAAAGGTATTGTATCATGGGCATCGAGAGAACAACCCACAAAAACTATTTTTTCAGTAAAATTAGAGTACATCGCAGCTACAAGCACAGTTTGTCAAGAAGTTTGGATCAGAAGAATGTTAAAATATTTGTGTATGAACAACAAGAACCAACAATATTATTTTGTGACAATAATTCAAACATTATGTTATCAAAGAATCATGTGTTTCACTAGAAAACCAAGCATATTGATACAAGGTATCATTTTCTCATAGAATAGATAAATAACAAAGAAATATGTTGAGAGTTTTGCAGGTCAAAAGAACAAGCCACATATATTTTTACAAAAGCTTTAGCGAGAGATGCATTTTAGCATCTGTGCAGTGGTCTGAGAGTCTCGGCAGTGATAGATGATTGACAATTTATGTAAAATTCAATTTTTTGTGTAAATTTTTGTAAACCTGCCTACTTATAATTAAGGGGGAGTGTTAGAAATAGTAATTACAAGTTGGTGAGTTTTATGTCTCCGTTGATTTTTTAGTCAGTCGGTGTGCAAATACAAATTCACAAGTTTACACAAACTCGGTTTTGTTAGTCGGCAAGTAGGGGAGTTATTTAGTGAAGTCGATCTTTATCTTTCTCAATCGTAGAAAGAAGTAAGTCAAATTTATTATTGTATTAATGTTTGAGTCAGTTTGCTTCTACATAAAGTTTTTGGTCTCAGTCTATATATATGTCTGAGTATTTAGTTAGTAGATGCACACATAGAATGTGAAGAAATAACAACAATAGTTGAAGGTAGTAGAAGAAGTCTGAGAGCTCAAGCTCTATGTGTAATTTGAAAGTTGCAGAAATAGTTCAGAAGTTGTTGGAGCAAAAGCTCAACACAATATTGTATTATGTATCGAAGTGCTGAAGTTCTCAATATATATCAAGTATTTTGTGTGTTGACAAATTCATGTGTATTATGAGTTCATATGTTAAAGATTAAGACAGTGTTAAATTATTTCAGTAAGTGTTATTTTTACAGTGCATTAAATCGTGCATTATGTGCACTGTGCGGTAAGTCTTGAGAGTTCTATCAAGAAGTTTTGTGGCACACAGTACGGCGCTGTGCGCATTGTAGATCCGAGAAAAACCTCATACACAGTTTATTATGGAAAAAATAGTTCTCTAACATAGTGAGAATATATAGTTTATATAAGCACTTATTGTAAAATTGAAGGGATCGTGTTGGTGTTGAAATTATCTGGGATCATGTTGGAAGGCTATGGGAGCAAGATATGAAATAAAAACGGAAGAAATTTATTTGTGCCGGGGATTGGAGGCTCTTGTGGGAGTGGGAGGTAGCTAGGAAACACCTCTGTATATATAATCACAGTTTAATGTGTAACTCAGATCTCGGAGGTTCTTGTTGGTATTGAAATTTCAACACGACGGGGAATGAAGACTGTGAATTTGAGTTGAAATCCAACGCAGTATAGGATTGTGAATTTCAGTTGAAATCCAACGCAGTTTGTGACTTGGACGTGGACAGAACAAGTATAAGAGGAAGCGATGACCTGTTCTACACTGGAAGTCACGATTGGCTTGGTATTTATTCCTGGAAGAAGGAAAACCAACCAGCTATGCAATGTGTATGAAGAAGACCGAGACAAACCCACCCACCAACCACTTGCGGAAACAATGGCTCAACATTTTTATAAGTGGTATATTTACAAACATGGAAATTAGTCCTTCGTGATTGAAGACTCTGATTGATGGCTCTGAGGTTCGTGTAGAAATTTTAACACGGCGGGGAAGGAGGGCTATGACTGGCAGGTAGGAAGTTACTTGGAATATGTTTGGTTGAGATCCAACGCACTCCTTGACATGGACGCTTAGGGACGATTATAAGAGGAAG
>JZKD02S1673063.1:29304-39961 GCA_000966675.3 Picea glauca | reverse complement strand
AATCCTAATAAACATTAAGGGGGAGTGTTAAAACAAAGATTAACCTGTAATGTTTATTAGTGGCCGTAGGAAGACATCTAGAAGCAGAGAATTAATTGTGGTAGTTGGCAAAGACGACGGATTGCAGAAAAATATCAATAGAATTCTAGAAATCGCCGGAAGCTCTGGAGGGTTCGAGACAATCCCGCAGATTGTAATTTTTCTATAAATTCATGTGTATCTAAGCTGTTCAACATCGGTCTGAGTTTCAATTCTTCAGCTGTGTATATGTTTTTCCCTTCTCTCTGTTGTTCAATTTCGTGTTCTGTTCTTCCTTCTCTCTTCAGGATTGCAGATTTAGTTCATCCAACTCTAATGGACAGGACTACGACGCTCATAAGGATAGACAAACCGTGTGAGATTTATTTGTCCTTCTAAGGAAATATCCATGAAGGGATAGTTGAAACTTCAAAGTTAGTGTCTCGTCAAACTAATTATCGCCATGATAAATCGAGTAAACTTGTCCAATGGCATGGAATTTTTCTGTTCTTTAAAGCAGATAGTAATGGATGGACAGGAAAATCCACAACGTAAGTGCCTCTTCGAAAAAACGTTATGCAAACTTATCCTATTGGTTGATACATCTGTTGTCATTTGCACTGCAATTCCTTGCCGTTTATTCACGCTCACCCTCGTTCAAGAGTTAACAATCTGCATACGCAGACTGTACCATTTTTATTCTCAGCCATTGCACAGGGTGAACCATTTTTATGGTGACTATTTACACAAACTCAAAGGACAAGGAAATGAGGCACTTATCACGTATGCGTTGTTATTGTGAGATGTATTTTATTTTATGTATAGGATTTTTTTTTAAGTGTGTTCATTATGCTTTAAATGCCACACACAAGATAAGTTGAGGTTTTGAACAAGTGACTTCACATAAAGAAGTATCTTAACAGTGCACTACATCTCCTACATAAAAATGAATTATTACTTAGCAAATTACTATGCTATTAGTTACATGATCAAAATCAAATTTAATACAATCAAATCTTTTATAAACTTGGGATGTAAGTGTTTTTCATAATATATAGATATATGCATTTTCACCATCAATGTAAGTTGTTCAATCTAAGGTAGTGGTGAGACAAAGTCGTGTCACCTTGTGTGCATGAAACCCTTGTGCGTTTGGTATCATAGATAGAGTTGTTGTCTACCATCATAAGTCAAAATTAAAATAAAGACTTGTAGCCACCATCACGTCCTTGCCTCCATCTGTTTCTCTGTTTGTGTCAGTGGAGAATAACCGAATGATACATGCTTGCTTGTTTCTTTGTTTGTGCCAATGGAGATTAACCCAACGTTACATGCTTGTTCGTGGACACCATTGTTAAATGCAATCTTTAATTGTCAACTCTGTGAGCACTTGTCCACTATTGGAAATAGTAATTACAAGTCGGTGAGATCTTTATGTCTCCGTCGATTTGTCTATCGATCAATCTCTCAGTAGTTGATTTGTTAGTGTGCAAGTGCAAAGTCGCACATTTACTCAAAGTCACTTGGCAAGGAGGAAGTTATAAATGGAGTCGATTTTTATCTTCTCAAGTTCAGTTAGGTAGATGAAGAGTCCGTTGAATTAATGGTAGTCTTTAATGTTGAGTCAGTCTTAGCTTCTATTGTAAGTGTCAATAGTAGCTCATATAAGTCCGAGTCTTTAGCTAGTAAAATATGATGCTGAAGAGAAGCAGTTGATGCAAAGTAGAAAAGAGAGGTAGAGAGAACAACTGAGAGCAGTAGAAACTAAAGAGAAGAAGAAGTCTGAGCACAAGCTCTGTGTCCATAAATTGAGTAGAAGAAGTAATTGGAGCCGAAGATCATCTTAGTTATTGTATTCTATAACCACGCACAGTGCGCCGAAGATTATTAATATCAAGCAATTCATATTTCTGAGTTTATTTTCTAAGCATATCATTTTATTATTCTTCATTTATAATTTTTTCATAAAGTGTTTTATATTACAATGCACAACATTTTCTGTAGTCTATGAACTGTGCGACAAGTCTGGAGAGTTCAATGATGAAGCTTGTGGTGCATAGTATTTTGTCATTGGGTTGCGCACAGTTTCCTTGCACACTGCAGATCCAAGATTTGATCATTGTGCAGTGGATCCAAGATCTAGTATCAGAGCCAAATTGATCATAGCAGGTTGATCAAGAACAAGTTTATCAGAGAAGAAACTCTCTTGAAAAGTGAAAAATTGCTTTTACCTCAAATCCGCAACCTCCCACTTTTACAGGAAAGAACTATGAGATGTGTTCATTGACCATGAAGGCATTGTTTCGAGGTCAATATGTATGAGATATAGTCAAGAAAGGTTATGTGCAACCAGTAGATCGAGAAGCATACAATTCCCTCACAGAAGCTGATAAGGATTCCTTGAAAGATCAAAGAAAGAAGAATGGAAAAGCATTGTTATACATACATCAAGCCATGCTTGAGAGCATACTTCCAAGAGTTTCATCATAAAATCAAACCAAGGATGCATGGGACATATTACAAACATCTTATCAAAGTATGGACAAAGTAAAGACTTCAAAACTGCAAATTCTTAGAAGAGATTTTTAAACTATGTCAATGAAATATTCAGACACAATAGATTCCTTTTTTACCCATGTCATTAGCCTGATAAATCAGATTAAGTCTCATGGTGAAACCATAGAAGAATTTTTTTTTGTTGAGAAGGTACTTAGGAATCTTCCTCCTAAGTTTGATACCCTTGTTGTGACACTAGAAGAGAACAAAGACTTAAGTCAGTTTAGTCTAGATTAACTACAAGATTCCCTCATTAATCATGAACACAGATTGAATAGGTCAAGTATGTTAAATGATGAATGCATTTTTAGTGCATTCATCTATAAGTCATGGAAGAGGGAGGGGGAGAGCTAAGTCTAGAGGTAGAGGAAAAATTTATGTCAGAGGTGTACGTAGTAGAAGTCTCGGAAATACCGGGGGCAGAGGTCCAGACCCAAGTACCAGTCAATCAAGTTGTCATAGAATTGAAAAATCAAAGATTCAATGCCATTACTGTAAAAAGTATGGACATTATGCAAATGAGTGTAGAAAGAGATAGTATAATCAAAACAAGCAAAGTCAAGATCTTTCAAACAATGCAAATAACCAAACTCACCCTATGTTTATGGCGCATTTTGTAGAAATTCCTATAGTATCACCAATTGAATGCAATTTTTCTCAAGAAAGTCCTTATGACATGTGGTATTTAGATTCAAGCTGCAGTAACCACATGACAAGAAACATAGAATTGTTTTCTAGTTTGGATGAGCCAGTCCAAACCAAGGTTACACTTGGAATAGATATCCAAGTCATTGTCTTAGGAAAAGGTAGTATGAACATCTTAACCAAGAAAAAAGAAAAAAAGGTTATGTCTGATGTATATTATGTTTCTAGTCTGAAGCATAATTTGATGAGAACATGACAACTGTTACAAAAAGGATACAAAATCTACATGGAAGATAATCACTGTGTGATCATGGATAAATACACAAGAAATCTACTTATTGAAAAAATATAGATGACAAGTAACAGGATGTTCCCATTGACTTTGAAGCCATCCAAGAAAAAGAATACAACACTAGTTTTTGGTAAAGCAAAATATGCATAGTTATGCACTGCATTTATAGCAGAAAGTGTCTGGAGTATCAAGAAAGGAGAAAATGGCATAGAGATGAAGGCAACATTCCAATTTGAAATACAGGATGATTCTTGGTTATGGCATTTCATATTTGGACATTTGAAATTTGGAGGTCTGAAGCTGCTACACACAAAGGAAATGGTAAAAGGTTTGCCATTGATTGAAAAACCAGAAACGATATGTGAAGGTTGCATATTTGGAAAGGAGCACAGAGAATCATTTCCAATTGGCAAGTATTAGAGAGAAAAAGATCCACTGGAAATTGTACATTCAAACATTTGTGGATCAATGCAAACTCCAACTATAGGAGGAAGTACATATTTTCTAACATTTATTGATGATTTCTCAAGAAAGACATGGATTTATTTCCTAAAGCATAAATCTAACCCATTGAGTTGCTTTCAGCAGTTTAAATCACTTGTGGAGAAACCGAGTGGTTATTACATCAAGTGTCTAAGAACTGGCAGAGGAAGAGAATACATCTCAAGAGAATTTCATAATTTTTGTAAAGTTCATGGCATCTACAAACAAATTACTGCACGATATACACCATAGCAAAATGGTGTAGAAAAAATAAAGAATAGAACCATCATGGAAATGGCACACAGCATGTCGACAACCAAACATTTGTCACATGCGTATTGGGCTAAGGAAGTAGCAACTGCAGTATACATATTGAACAAATGTATGACAAAGAGTGTGAAGAACAGAGTTCCTCAAGAAGCCTAGATGGGTTCAAAGCATAATGTGGCACACTTAAAAGTTTTTGGTTGTGTCGCACATGCACATGTTCCAGATGAGATGAGAAGGAAGTTGGACAACAAAGGACAAAAATGTATATTTTTCCTTTTTCTACATGCTTCTTTTCTGCCACCTATGGCGTGTGCTCCAAAGATAGACCTTTCTCTCCAAAAATAGTCATGCACCCAAAATATACTTTCTTCTCCCCAAAAATAGGCCCGCACCAACAAGATGCTTTTATTAAGGTGAAATCAAGGCTCCCGTAATAGGGAGAATGGCCCACTAAGAGGATATAAAACTACAGACAAACCTAGGCAAGTATGCTTTGTCGTATGGCCTCTAAATATAATGATTTTTGGGGTGCATGTGTCTTTCCTTCAGAAAACCTACATATATATGTGATTGTCTCCACTGAGACCCACATAGATGTACATAAACTTTTGAATGGACTTATACTTTCCTCTGGCTTATATCAGTTGAAACCCACTTGTGACTTCCTCTACTCTCTCTTCTCCTTGATCTGTATGACCTCTAGATAAAAATCCTTCTCCACCTATCCAATATCTTTAATAATGCTCCTTTGTGATCCAACCCTATCTGCATAAACACTTAGATGAAATATCTTCACCCGACCTATAATATGTCCTGACTCTAGTGTAAGGAAAAATCCTTGTATGCTTCTACACTCTCCACACTAACAAAAGTCCTTCTTTTCTATCCTCCAACTTGGAATCTCACCAAAATTCTTGACCTTGATCTCTCACCAAAGTCTATCACAATTGTATTTCACACAAGTATCGACTGTGTCGATTCCCTCAACATAAGTCTCTTCTTCATTCACCCTAGTCTTGGCTTTATAATCATGAGTTAAAATCTAAACCTAATCTCCAAAGTGATTGACAATTGAGATTACTTCTCACACCCACTTTATATTTACATGCTTAGATTACATGCTAATTACTTTTAGCACTTTCCTTAAAACACTCAACTCACTAGTAAAAACACTAGAAATGTATCTTACCGATGAAGATACTTCTCCCACCTGGATTTGGCTCTATCCTCGATACCAGATAAGCTACCATGCCTACTCTCCAATCCACCTGATTGGAAACTCTCTCTGACACAAAAACTATCCCTTCAATCATGCTTTCACCTCTCTATGAAGACTCACTTCATCATAACATTTCCTTATAATCCTACTTCTAAGCATCCTTCATGGCCATTTCATACCATGAATCCTTCTCAACATAATTGGAAGCCTACTCCTTCCCACCTAAACCTGAAGTTTGATTCCCTTTGAGCTTCTCAACCTTCATAGCTACCTATTTCATGTCTTGTGCCACTTTTCTACTAGCCATTTCTCACATAGGCTGGCCCTTTAGCCTATATAAGTTTCTCTCTCAAACTCCTAGAAGAAATTTTGTTTCTGAGATAGATCCTCTAGGATTGATCATCACCTTTCCATATTGACACAGATTGCAGAGAAACAACAACAATAGTTGAAGGTAGTCGAAGAATTATGATAGATCAAGCTTTGTGTGTTTATCAAGTTGCAAATATAATTCAAAAGTTGTTGGAGCCAAAGCTGGACACACTATTGTATTTTGTATTAGTGTGCAACGCTAAAGTTCTCAATATATATCAAGTATTTTGTGTTTTGAAAAATTCATGTGTATTTATGAGCTTCTATTGGGTTTATGAGTTCATGTGTTAAAGATTAGCACAGTGTGAAGAAATTATTTCATTAAATGTTATTTTCACAGGGAACAATAAATCGTGTAGTCTGTGCACTGTGCGATAAGTCTTCATAGTTCTGTCACAATGTTTTTTGGCATGCCATATTTACAACTGTGTTGCATAGAGTCTCTTTGTGCATTGTAGATATGAGATCGAGTATCAGAGTAGGTTTTATCAGAGAAATTTTTATCATAGTAAGTTTCAAGTGCAACAACTCTATGATAAGGTAAAATATGGCTTCTACTTCAAATCTGCAACCTCCCACTTTTATAGAAAAAAATTATGATTTATGGTCATTGACCATGAAGGCATTATTTTGGGTTCAATATGTATGGGAAATAGTCAAGAATGGATATCTAGAACTATTAGATTAGGAAGCATATGCACTCACACAAGTTGAGAAGGATACTTTGAAAGATCAAAGAAAGAATGATGGAAAGGCGATGTTTTAAATACATCAAGCCATGGATGAAATCATACTCCCAAGAGTTGCATCAATTAAGGAAGCCAAGGAAGAATGGGACATACTACAAACCTCTTATCAAGGTATGGACAAAGTTAAGACTTCAAAACTACAAATTCTTAGAAGAGATTTTGAAACTCTATCAATGAAAGATACAGATTCAGTAGATTCCTTTTACACCCATGTTATTGTCCTAATAAATCAGATTAAGTCTTATAAGAAACCATAGAGGATTGAATATTTGTTGAGAATACACTTAGGAGAATCCCTCCTAAATTTGATACCCTTATTGTGACTCTTCAACAGAGAAAAGATTCAGTTTAGCCTAGATGAACTGCAAGCTTTCCTCATTAATCCTGAACATAGATTAAATAGGTAAAGTATTCCATTAGAGAATGCATTTTCTGCATAGTCATCTATAAGTCGTGGAAGAGATAAGTTCTGTCACAGGTGGATGCAGTAACATTCCTCGAAATACCAGTGGAAGAGGTCAAAGTCAAAATAATAGTCAGCAAAGTAATCAGAAATTTTATAAATCAAATATTCAGTTCCATTCCTATAAAACGTATGGGCATTATGCATATCAGTGCAGGAAGAGACAATATAATCAGAACAAGCAAGGATAATATCAGTCGCACAACAAAAATAGTCCCTCCATTTCTATGTTTATGGTGCACGGTGAGACAATTACTATAGTCTCACCAATTGAATCCAATGTTGCTCAAGAAATTCCATGTGATATATGGTATCTATATTCAGTCTGTAGTAATCACATGCCATGAAACTTAGAGTTGTTTTCTAGTTTGGATAAGTCAGTACAAACTAAAGTTACACTTGGAACATATATCCAAGTCACTTTCTTAGGCAAAGGTAGTATAAACATTTTAACTAAACAAGGAAAACACAATGTTATGACTAATGTATATTATGTTTCTGGTCTGAAGCATAATTTTATGAGCACAGGACAATTGTTATAGAAAGGATACATAATCTACATGGCATATTTAATCACTATGTGATTATGGACATATATCCAAGCAATTAACTTATTGAAAGAATCCAAATGACAAGAAACAAGATTTTCCCATTGACACTAAATCCATCCAAGAAGAAAAATATGGTGCAAGTTGTTGGTAAAGCAAAAGATACACAATTAGACACTGCATTTACAACAGAAAGTGAGCGTAGTTCTGAAAAAGGAAAATGTATTGCGTGTAGTATCAAAGAAGAAAAAGATAGTAGCGCAGAGATGTAGGAAACATTCCAATTCTGAAGTACAGGATGATTCATGGCTATCACATTTCATATTTGGACATTTGAACTTTGGAATTCTGAAGCTAATACACATAAAGGATATGGTAAAAGGTTTTCCATTGATTGAAAAACCAGAAATAATATGTGAAGGTTTTATTTTTGCAAAACAACATAGAGAATCATTTCTAGTTGGCAAGTCATATAGAGAAAAACATCCACTGGAAATAGTACATTCAGATATTTTTGGACCAATGAAAACACCATCTATAGGAGGCAGTACATATTTTCTGACATTTATTGATGATTTATCAGGAAATACATGGATTTATTTCCTAAAACATAAATCTGATGCATTGGGTTTTTTTTCTGCAGTTCAAATCACTTGTGGAGAAGCAAAGTGGTTATTACATCAAAGTTATAAGAACTAATAGAGAAGGTGAGTATATTTCAAGAGAATTTCATAACATTTTAAAAATTCATTGCATCTACAAGCAGTTTATTGTGTGGTATACACCACAATAGAATGGTATCACATAAATAAAGAAGACAACCATCATGGAAATGTTGTGCAATATGTTGGAATCCAAACATTTGTCAAATGAATATTGGGTTGAAGAAATAGAAACTCTAGTATACATCATGAACAAATGTCCGACAAAAAGTGTAAAGAACAGAGTTCCTCAAGAAGCCTGGACTTGTATGAAACATAATGTGTTGCACTTAAAAAAAATTGGTTATGTTGCATATGCACATGTTCTAGATGAGCTGAGAAAGAATATAGATAACAAAGGACAAAAATGTATATTTGTTGGATAGTCTAAAGATACAAAAGAATACAAACTGTATGATCCTATTGCAAGGAAGGTCATAATTAGTCGCGATGTTCAATTTGTGGAAAATAAAGCATGGGATGGAAGCATAGAAAAGACAATCATGATCATTGATGCTATTGAGCATAATGACACAGAAGAATAAGTGGTTCAAACACCATGTACAAGTGAGTGTGCAGTTCCTTCTACAACTGTGATGCAAATCCCAGCACAAAGTGCTCCAGTGAGATCAACAGTTGCGCAGTCTACACCTAGAGTACAACAAATTCCAGCAAGCAGTCCAAGTAGTTCTACATCCCCAGATCCAACATTAGCAAGTTTGTTACCAAGAAAGACAAGAAGTCAGCATGACAACTATAATGAGAACACAACAAATTCATTTTTCATTTTTTTTTGTGTTTTCACAAATAGATAATCCATTAACTTTTGAAGAAGTTGTCAAAGATGATGTATGGGCTCAAGCCATGGATGAAAAAAGAAGATGCATAAAGAACAGTCAGACATGGAATTTGGTAGATGTACCTGAAGACAAGGATGTGATAAGTGTTAAGTGGATTTATAAGATCAAGCAAGATGCAGATGGAAATTTGCAGAAGCACAAGACAAAGCTAGTTGCAAGAGGTTTTACACAACAACCTGGAATAGATTTAATTGAAACACTTACACTAGTTACGCACACGGAAACAGTCAGAACTGTGTTATCCATTGTCGCGTAGAACAAATGGTATGTTTATCAAATGGATGTAAAGTCAACATTTTTGAATGTACATTTAGAAGAATAAGTATATGTGGAACAACCACAAGGATATGAGGTTCTAGGACAAGAAAACAAAGTGTACAAATTGAAGATAGAATTGTATGGGTTAAAGCAAGCTCCCAGAGCTTGGTACAGTCGCATAAATTCCTACCTCACACATAATGGATTTCAAAGAAGTGAATGTGAGCCAAAAATATACATCAAATCAAATCAACAATGTAACATGATAAAAAAAAATTTCTGTCTGGAAGAATCAACAATTGCGTTGGGCTCATACTCACATGACACGGGGTTGATTCTGACCGCTACCACTATAACCTCTGGGTGTTTTGCGGTGCCCACTATGCAACACAAAAGATAAGGCAGGGGTTTCGAACTTGTAACCTCACATAACAAACTTCCTTTTGAAATGACTTATTTGGGGCTTATGAGATATTTTCTGGATATTGATGTTCATGAGTCCAAATATGGTATGTTTATTTCAGAATCTAAGTATGTGCATGAAATTTTGAAAATATTCAACATGATAAATTCCAAAGCCCACTCCATTGTTAAATGCAATCTTCAATCGTCAACTCTGTGAGCACTTGCCCACGCATTGCCAAAATCGAACCTGATCGATTGATCGAAGGAGAGAGGCGCGTCGCGCTTCACCCTTGATGTACGAAGCATTGCTTAGCAAAACCCATCTAGGAATTGAGACGCGGAGAGTGAGTAAATGAATACACCAGTTGGTCGATCGATCTGAAGGCTACTGAGATGCCAGGTGTGTACTAGTAATTCTATTTCAAAATTTCAGAGGTGAGAACGCACCATTGAAGATAGCAGGGTCGTAGTTGTTTAGGGCGGTCCTCGTGGATGCAAGTGCAACATAGTTAAGAACAGAGGCTACCACCTTAAAATATAATCTGCCACAAGTAATTCAATTTCTTTTTAAGAGAGTTGTTGGTGAAGTTATTGTTCTTTCCATATTCGTCAAATTCTTTAAGAGGTTCTTATTTAAATGAATTAAATAAATTAGGCTGAAAATTTATGTTAATTGAATTAATTAAATTAGTCTAAAAAATCTTGTTAATTGAAAATTTAAGTTGCATATTTTAATGGAAGGGTATAATGTTTGTTCAATTGCTATCGGAAGAGAAGAGAAAATAAGACAAAGGTTCTTTTAAGAATGTAATGGAGTG
>JZKD02S1673061.1:219727-229768 GCA_000966675.3 Picea glauca | reverse complement strand
ATCAATTAGACCCCACTGAAGGGAAAAGGTATGTAGAACTAGCAAAGAGAAAAGGGATTGATAATTTGTATAATATGACTGTGCAAATGGACGACTATGTCAATCCTACAGTTGGAGGCATATTTAGTTGGAGAAGCATCAGACTTAGAAGATGATATGAATAATTGGCAACAAATACTGCATGAAGTATCAACAAGTGTGCTCGAATTACCCATGCATTGAGATGGATTGGGACTAAAATAGTCGAACCTCCAAGGTATATTGGATTGACACCTATAGAATATTTTATTAATGAATTTGAAATGTGGATTTTAGATCAACAGAGACTCTTAGACTTAAATGTCACATTGAAAGTGACTTCAACAATATGGTGGGATACGTACAAATATAACATAAGAGATTGGTCAAAGTGTACAATATTATTGCAAGTCATATTTGGAACCGGGAATGAAAGAATCATGCTGAAGTATAGTGGATTAATTTTTCCAGTGGATCATGTTAGGAAGTGTACTGCATAGTGGAGATCAGTATCTCAACAATAATGGACTCACTTATTTGTGCATACTCTAGATACAATTCCTAAGAATTGGTATATAGAACTAGAAGTGTGTAGGGACAGGCGATTAGGAAGAGCTAACAAGGGAATTCAAGGTAACCTTTAGTTTTGAAAGTAATAACCCTTTGATTGACTCAGCATTGCAGGTGCTCAAGAATAATATTTTTGCATCAGAGGACTTGTTGGGATCAATACCTTTGTATAGTGCACCTAGAGTCACTGCAACAATTGAGGAGGTATTGCACTGCTATAATGTCACAGGAGAAGCCCAAGATGAGGAATATCCAAGAAATTTGTAGATATCAAATATTAAAGGGGAGCGCACAGTAGAAGGATTGGAGCTTGAATCATTCATATATGCAAATCCCTTAAGGACACGTAAAGTGAACATTGGTACAGAAGAGAAACCTAAGCTTGGGCATAGGAGACTATTGGAACGATGAAACAATGGAAAATATTGCTTACTTACTGCGTGAGTACCAAGATATATTTCCAATGATGTTCTCATAAATGAAAGGAATCGCTATATAATTAGGATAAATGAAGATTACGTTGACACCAAATGTGAAACCTGTGTGACAGAGACCTTATAGAATGAACCTAAAATACAAGGAGAAGGTAAGAACAGAGATAGATAGAATGCTAGAGGTTGGAATTATAGAACTTGTTGAAGAATCAGAGTGGATCAGCCCTATGGAGGTTCAATACAAGAAGACAGGAGGAATCAGGATCTACGTAGATCTTAGGAATTTGAATGATGCATGTTTACATGACCCTTTTCATATGCCTTTTACCGATGAAGTACTAGAGAATGTAGAGGGTCAAGAAGATTATTATTTTGTAGATGAATTCTCAAGATACCACTAGATCAGGATTGTGCAAGAAGACCGATATAAGACGACCTTTGTGATAGAATGGGGTTGTTACCAATATACAGTTATGTCGTTTGCGTTGAAGAATGCACCAATGATATTTTCTAGAGTAGTTGTCGCAGCCTTCAAAGAGTTCATACATAAGTTTTTAGAATTATATATGGATGATTGGACAGTATTTAGTCTATTGAAATACCATGTTGAACTTTTGCGCTTAACCTTGGATAAGTGTAGGAAATACCAAATCTCATTGAATTTGGATAAATGCATATTTTTTGCACCTTTTGGATTTTTTTAGGCCATGTGGTGTGTAAATAGGTATCGATAATGGACCCTTCAAAGATAGTCGTGATTGTTGATTTTCCAACACCGACTTCAGTCCGCAAGTTGAAGTCCACACTAGGTCATACAGGATATTATAGAAATTTCATCAAAGGATATGGACAAATCACAACCCCTATGGAGAATTTGTTGAAAAAGGAAGTGACGTATCAGTGGAATGACGAATGTCAGAAGAGTCTAAATATGTTGAAACAAAAGATGGTCATCGCGTCGATTCTAGTTTTTCCTGACTAGAGCAAATAATTTCATGTACATGTTGATGCATCGTCAATACCATTGGGAGAAGTTTTGGCACAACCATGTGAAGGAGAGATAGACCATTCGATTTCATTCACTAGCAGGAAGTTATCATCTACAAAGAAGAAATATACTACGACAAAACAAGAAGGTTTGGCGATGGTATATTCCTTACAGAAGTTCAAACATTGCCTACTCAAATCACACTTCAAGATGTATAGAGACCACTCTGCATTGAGATAATTAGTGAACATGATAGTGTTGGGGGGATGAATATGTAGGTGACTTTTGTTTTTCTAGGAGTACGACTTCGAGGTGATCATGAAACTAGGAAATTATAACTCGGGACTAGACCAGTTTTTCTGCATACTGTCAGGTGAAGATGCAGGGAATTTGGATGACAGTTTTCTAGACTCACATTTATTTTCAATTAAGATAGTGGAGGACTATATTGCAGATTTATTTTAGTTTTTTAACACAGGAATAGCTACATCATAATTTACAGTAGCACAAAAGAAGCAACTTGTAGTGAAGGAAGCAAAATACCATTTGATAGCATGCAACTTATACAAGCTAGGCATCGACAAGATTTTGTGACATTGTGTATCGGAGCATGAAAAAAATATGGTATTGTCAGAGGCACATGAAGGGGTTGTAGGAGGTCACTATGCAAGAAAATAAAAAACCCAAAATATTTTTTGCACAAGATTATGGTGGCCTACCCTGCATAAAGATGCTAAAGAATTTTTCCAAAGTTGCAACGTCTATCAGAGACTTGGGAAGCCTTCTAGGAGAGATGATGGAAGCAAGTTCGAGTGGAGAGAAGAAATCACGCAGATAACAGTTATGATCATTTAAGACAATCCATGATGGGACATGCAATAAAGAACTACTATGATGACGAAGTAGTGGCATCACGTAACCATAAATGCAGTTTGGAAAGAAGATTTTGACAAGTTAGAGAATCTAATGGATAATTCGTCGAAGATACAGAGTTAATGAAGCAGTATGGTAGGTAATTAATGAAAAGCACTATTGGATTAGACAATAAGTTTAGGTGCGAAGGGAAGCTAATAGTTGGTGATTAGGTATAAGATCAAGTGAAGGGTCGATGTGGAAAGGTTATTGTCAGTTACAGTTTTCATAGAGATTCGAGTTGCAAAGCCTAGTTGTACGCAAAGAACAGTTCCAGCGGAAGAAGGCACCACCAAAAGAAGAAGTGACTTCAGAATCATTACCAAATAAACAACGTAGTCAACCAACAACGACACCTGTAGTTAAAGAGACATAGGAGGCATGCTCCTCAGTGTCAAGATTCCCTTAGGACTACATACCACTAAGAAATTCATTTGCAAAAATGGTCAACTTATAGAAAGACGTGAAGTGCCTACTCGTGGAGCCATAGATTTCACAAGGAGTGATTGTTGAAGAAGACATGTTAGGTCTAATACCAAGCTCAAAGTATGTTGACCATGATATGAGAAGAAATTTCCAAAGTTGGCATCGAGTAAGTATCCGAAGTGGCATGTCAGTCAAGAGACCAAGATGTTCATGATCCAACCAGATATATGGGCAACAAGGTTGTAGAAATCGAGCATTAATTCCCACATCAAAATGTTGTTGTGTTGTGTGCACGAGGGCTAGTTGTGGCTTGAATGGCCAGTATCAATTGATACATACTTAATAGTGCATATTACCGGCCTATTGTCGCAAGGGGAGGACCCCTCATTGTTTTTCTTTGACAAGAAGAATGAAAAGGTTCTCTTAGATATCATGTAGGAGAAGTTCCATACATTCTGAAGACAATGCGGGTTATATGTCACTAGAATCTATGACTCGACAGTGAAATTTCAATGAAAGTATTAGATTGTAAACTGTTAAGAAATTTTTGGAAAGACCAAGTCCAACAATAATGATAGAAGCAGTTGAAAGGTGTGTCAAGGGCGTCCAAATGAACTAATTGAAATTCTTACTCAACCATTTCTTGATTCATTGTGAAGAAGCATGGGATAAATGCACTGAGTTCCACTACACCTAGTTGTTAATTATAATTGCACTATCAACATGGAGGGTGCCAGATGACACGCAGTTCTTGGGATTCAAGGATAATTCATGTCTAGTCGCACGCTGTCAGAACTTCTGGAATACTATGCACAAAGTATGATAGATGGAAAATAATGTTGTATTTTATATTTATAAAGAAACTATTAGAGAAATCATTGAGAGGACATCGCACATACCACCATAGGTGGTCGACACGTATAAGGAAGTTGCATGCTTTAAGGTAGGGAACCATCATATGTATATACAAGAAAAAAAGGACTCAGATCAATAATGTTTTCCCACCCGATACAGGGTAACTGAGGACGAGATGGGCCATATCATGCTAGATCGAGACGATGAGTGGAAGATTCCACCAACAGAAATAGGGCCCTCAAAGAGAAAAAACCATGAAGTACAAGAGATAGATGATGATGAAGAAGAAGGATTTGAATAGGAAATAGGAAAGGGCATGAAGGAAACAACCCAGAAGACAACACCGCACACAGATAAGAAGCGGAAAGAACCAGATACAAGACAACCCATACGACAACGGATGAAGCAAAAATTCATCAAGGAAGTGGTCATCCAAGCCTTGACAAAGGAAGACATGGAAAATATTAGTGATCAAGTTAAATAAGTCAGAGATGACATGTTTCATATTGTGACACACCAACAGGAAGAAATGCACAGAAAGATGCAGGAGCAGATGATTGAGTTGTGTCAATTTCTAGAAGAAAAAAATGCCAAGCCGGTACAATAGACAAAGGATGACCAGACAATAGGATCTACAAAGAATGGGGAGGCAAGACCGCCAATATCTCAATCATTAGTGGTATCAGGAGAATGCAGATTAATCAAGTTAGAAAAAGGGACAGTAGAGTTCCCCACAATAGAGATGGAAGAACACACAAGAGAAATAGGTCATATTGACTTAGTGTTATCTCAACTACTGACAGATGTATTGACGCAGATCCCCCGACCCTCGAGCCGAGATATGCTCATAGGATCGCTCAAATCTCCTTGAGTCAAAGTGGCTCCTTTGATTCCCTCTGGAACCTTCAATGAATCCACGGGTCCTTCGAAAACTCCACCTGTGAGAACAAGCACTAGGCGCAAGATTCACCCTCATGCGACCACAAATGGCCTTGGCACAAGCACCTTTCGCAACTCGCAATTCGCGAGTTCGTGATTCGAAGACCCTCGACTCTTCTTTTCCAACCTCCCAATACCCGAGATGACAATACAGGTATATCTCCTTCTCGCTAGTGCTTCTACCAATGACCATCGGCTAGGGATAACAACTAGCACCTCTCGCAACTTCGCAACTTCTCGAGTTGAAGTATTGAACCTTCCTGCTCCTCTTTCGAAAATCCATGATACGTGATAAGTCAGCAATGGGTTGAATCCCCTTTCGCATTACTCGCAATTCGTAACCTCACGAGTTGGGGTGTCGAACTTTGGCACTCTCCCTTTGCGAAACCCTGAGAGGCGATGGTTGACTTCCTTTTCGAGCTTCTCGCAACTTGCAATCTCACGAGTTTGGGTGTCAAGCTCTCGTGCTCTCCTCTAGTGAATATCCGAAGTGAGATAAGTCAACAGGATGTTGACTCCTTTCCAGGCGATGAGTGTCCACCTGTCAACCACACGGTCCCCACCCGATGGACGTGACATATGTTCGCTCGAGCCCTCGGCACTCGACACTTCGTGACTTCTACAGTCGAAAGGAAGTTCCTCCAAACCTCGAACCTCCGATACGTGATCTATCGAGACGCCAGATATCACAGCTCTCCTTCCTCCTCAATCAACGGTTCAGATCGCATTGCGATCTCATGACTCGGAAATTTGTAGAGAAAAGGCCTCCACCTCCCAGCTCACGATACCTAAATCTGCTATATGACCCAGATCTCTGCCACCTGTCCTCCAAAATGGACGGTCTCGATTCCTTCGGGACTTCACAAGTCGCAAAGTCAAAATACTTCCCTGTTCTGCTCTTTGATGTCGAATCCTCGAGATACGAGGATCTCGTGACACACATCCTCCTAAATGGACGGCTCTGATGTCTTCAGTACTTCATGAGTCAAGAATTCCTCCCTCCCGACTCTTACCTCTTAGACTCTCGATATCTGAAACCCTAATGGGTCCTCAGATTACCGCCACGCATCCTCTTCAACAATGGACGGTCTTGATCCTTTCGGGATTTATTGGTTCCTCTCCTCTGTGCATATGAGATTAAATCTCGTGCATCTCCTCCCATATCCGATGGTTATCTGTTATCTATTCTAGATCTAACGGTTCATGGCAACTCATAACTTCTCCATGAAGTATCTCCACCGTCTATTTCATCTGCTCTCCCACGCGACCTCCCAGAGGTTAACCTATATGTGCCTTCCTCCGGATCCGATGGTAGTTGTAGCTCCTCCCTCGAGCCTGCACTTCTCCTCGAGTTGGAAGATTTCCCAAGTATCAAAGATCTCGACTTTTGATTCTCTTGTGAGCCTGCAACCTTAGTCTCACCTGCGTTCTTGAAGACGCTTTCCCTCCTAAGATTCGGGACTGTGAAACCTTGAATGGTTTCCCTGACTTTCTGCACTCCTTGCAGCTACTGCTCTGTGCACAAAGGCACTATTTCTCTTGAGATTTTTCTTCCTTGAATCCTTAAAGGATTCTTCGACCTCTACACTCCTTGCAGGGTCCCTGCACACCCGAAGGTGCTATTCGTCCTGAGCTTCTCTATTGCTCATACCTCTAAAGTCTATGTCCCTTTCTCTCCTTGAAAGGATGGAAATGCCCACTAGCAACTTCCTGCTCAAGCACTCCTTGTTGATCCTACAGGGTGATCAGTAACCCTATGAAGGTCTTCTTCCTTGGACACTTCTCTTCTGTTTGAACTCAAAAGAGTTCTTTTGTGCACTATTGCACTCACTCAATGCCCTCCTAGCAGAGCTCTACAGAAGATTCAACAGTTTTGTCTTCTTTCTGAACTCAAGATAGAGTTCTCTGGTGCACTCTAATACCTGCTAAATGCCCTCCTGGTAGAGCTTCCAGAATCCTCAATGATTCTAATTTCTCCTTGAACCCACAATGGATTTCTCCTCTGTATTATGTGCATGTGCTCAATGCCCTCCTGGTAAATCTCTACAGAACCCCCCAGTGATTCTATCTTCTACTGTGTCCTCCTATGCATAGTTCCTCCTCCAAGGTGTTCAGCAACATTGAGGTTTCCTCCTTGATCCAATGACTTAGGCTGGTGCGTCCTCCTGGCACGTCTTTGTCTGAATCCGCAGAATTCAGAAGTGCACTCCTTGCACTGGCTTTCAGAACCCGCAGTGTTCTGTCATGCACTCATGCATGAAGCCTCAAAGAACCCAGACCTGACTATCAAATAACTCAACAAAAAACTTCTTATGCATGTAACCTGCAAATGCACATCTATAGCATACATCTACAACATATCATCAACACATAAATACATTCATCATACACAAAATATCATGCAAGAAAAACTGCTTTTGTTTGTATTAATCAAGAAATTCCTCTTTACAATGTGGGTTGAGCTCGGACTGCAACGGAGTCTCGGCTCTCCTCTCTTCTCTATCTGCATTACTCTCACATACTCTCACGCAGAGCTCTCCTAACTACCTTTTTGTTTTTCAAAATAAGATCCAAGATCTTTTACATGAGAGGGATCTTTGAGCTCTTCCCTCCATCTCACCTACTCTATTCAATTACATTAACTTTACATTGAATGGGTTGTCTAGTCCATATCGGAGCTAGATCTATCCTTACAACCATTAAAGGATACTTCTACCTAACGCATGCTCAAAGGCACGTCTTTGGTTCTACCAGCCTTACATACATTTAATACAATTTCAAATTCAAAATGTGAGAGGATTGGCGCCTCTCTTCCTTGAATGTTCTCTTTGAATGCGCTGAGTGGGCTAGTTGGTTGGCCCATGGTTGGCTGGAGTTATTCTCCTGCATCATGTATTTCAAGAATTGTAGACAAGCGTGATGCAAGAGATGAAATCGCACACAGAAACGACATCTAACGAGTTGGTTACGGTTACGACAGAGACTGTAGACTTGGATAAGGAATACAACAAAGTCAAGTAGGAGCGGGATGAGGCCACATAGAAGGTCGAAAGGATGAAACAAGAATTAGAGAATGTCTATAAATAACTCCCAGAGGATTAGACATAGATGGAGGCCCCATTTGAATAACATGTAACAAATGTAAGCGTAGTTATTCAAGGCTTTCACACATGTATAGTCAACTTAGAAGCGTGCATGACACCGAGTACTCCACCAGAAGAAAGGGATAAAAGGGAATAGACAGTGAACACAATTGTGGAGAGAATAAAGAACCTAGAGGTAGAATGTGCTCATCTCTATGAAAAAAACTCAGGTGTCTGGATGCAACTAACCGAAGATAGGGAGATACAGGAGATCAATCAAAAGATACATGTTGTGTAGGAAAAGGTGCAAAAGTTCAAAGCAGTAATGGTTACACTACCTTCGACATAGGCGGTAACAAAAATGGACGATAATAGGAAGTTGTATTCAGAAATGAATCAGCTAAGGGAGAAGCAGTAGGCTCGCATGAAAAATATGGAGGTACTACAAGAAGAATCCTATAGGGTGACAACTGCCTTAGCAACCACTCAAGGTATAGTCAAACAGGTAGTCGAAGAAAGTGTTGAGAATATGCAGGCTCAGGCTACTACCGAAATAGTCAAGACAATTTTGAAACATGAGACAGAGGTAAAGGATAAGGCCACAACAACAAAGGAGACATTCGAAAATTTCATGGAAAATTTAAAGAAGGTATGAGCAACTCAGGATGAGCCACAAGTGAGTGTTGGGGGCCTGTTGGACATGAATTTTGGATAAGTTTGGATAAGTCTTGATAATTGTGTAGGAATGGATCGTACGACATTTTGGAGTAGCACGCGCAAGGCAGTTGGAGCATGTTTTGGAGGCAGTGCACAAAAGATGGAAATTAGTTAGGATTTTGGGACATTTTGTCCACATTGTAACGAGCTTATCCCTATTTTTAAAGCTATCAATTGTAATGGGTTTTTGGGTAGAATTAGTTTAGATATTTTATGATTGGAATTTCTTTGGAGCTACTCTAGTTTTGGAGAAGTATTGAGGAATGTTTTTGAGGTATGACTGAGGAGTTAGGATCGCACTGCAGTAGAATGGCTAGGTAGGTTTGAGTAATGGTTACTATTGCATATTTTTGTAAGCACAATGCACAATTGTAAGGATATTTCAATGAATAAAATAAGAAGTTATTTGTTGTGGACGTATCCCAGATTGGGGTGAACCACGTTAAAACTTGTGTCGTTATGTGTTTGTGTGTTATGTTTATGATGTTTACTGTTACTGCGCAATGATGATAAATGCTTAGTATTTTGAATACGTCTCTCATGTGTTTTTTCATGGTTATGTGAACTTAAGTAATTTATGAATGAAAGAATGTTAAGTAGGATAATGTTGTGCATAGGGTATATTGAATGTTAAGTAACAAAAACTATGCACACAATAGATGAATGGATAATGAAGAATATGATTATGTGTTATGCCTCACTTCCCCTCATCACTACAGAACATTGGTTACCACAACCCCTCTAGATGCCTCGGGTGAGACTTCACTTTCTTTGCAGGTGATGTTGAAAGGGTCGGTGTTTAATGGTTTTGTTGGTTTGTTAATGATTAACCCGGGTCTACCCACTATGCGCCAACAAGTACAAAATAAATTGAGGTCAAATTATGGGATGCACTAGAAGCAACTCTTCTACAATTGGAGTATCCAAATATGTCATTATAAATTGTGTTGATGTACATATTGTGATAACAAGGCCATATAACTGATTGAAACACCAAAGGATGAGTGCATCTTCTAAAATTAAGTTGACCACAAACTCTATTGAAACATTTGATGAAATTTATTTCATTACAAGAATGTGCACTACATGTTGTTCCAAA
>JZKD02S1673061.1:190053-214362 GCA_000966675.3 Picea glauca | reverse complement strand
CATGGTCACCAAAGGAAGGATGGAAGGGAGAGACCATAAAAATAAATTAGAAAGGATTTGGAGTAATTAAGGTACAATAAGAATAGGTTGAATAGAATGGAGTGAGAGTGATGTTAATGAATGAGATTTTATTTAAATAGATAACTTTTGTACTTGTAATTTTTAATGACTTGTATTATGTAAGAACTCATAAATTAGTAGTTGAATTTAATTAATAGCAATTGCTTCAAGAAGAACATTTGAAGGTTAATTTCTCTCTTCTCTTCTGGCTCGGGATCTAAATTTTGTGAATAAATTTTTCATAATAAACAAGTTATTGTGTTTTTAGTTAAGGTGAGGAAGTTGGTAGAAAGCACTTACTCATAGTAATAATTTATTTTATATGGAACCTTATTATTTGTTGTCTTAAATAATTATGAATAAGTACAACTTTGCAATGCAATGATTTTCATCACTTATTTTTATTTTTTTGCATCTCTTTAATATTGATATATTTAGCAATGCATGTCATAGTGATATGCATGAACATACAAAAATAAACTATTGTACAAATAATCTTGGATTTAGATGTATACACATTAAAAAATATATTCAAAATATTGAAATGCAATAAACACTGTAGAAATCGATATTTACACTTTTGGAATTGAAATTCACAATTTAGGAATCAAAATTCACACTTTTGTAATCGAAATTCACACTTTTGGGATCAAAACTATTCGAAATTCTCACTCTTGGAATCAAAATTTACACTTTTAAAAACTAATGTTCACACTTATGCAAATATTTATATGGAAACATCTGTGAATTTTCCATACTCGATGAACGTTTCAGACTATGAAGTTGATTCCATCATCAAGAGACATAAATCTCAAGGGAAAATGGGAGAATGAAGATCCATAAATACACTTAAAACCACAATAGTGAGTCAAGGTTGATTAGCTCTGGATTTATTATAATGATCTAATAATTACTCATCACAGAGAGATCACAAGAAATGACTAATTGTGGTTATTTATGGTGCATTTTTGCTTAACGGTTTGAATGAGAGATTTCCAAGATTCACTCGAGACTAATCTATCATCCCCGTTAAAATTACAAGGACATTTTTCAATCTCTACTTCTTCACAGATACATCTCTTGTTTTAATGTTCTTCCATAGCAATCACATGTCAGAATATGATGTATGTGCTCATTTTACCATAGACAATATCACTATTGTCACCCAACCATAGGCCGAAGCCACCCTCCGAGCACCTTAACCTTGACAGAGAATCACTCCGGAAGTAAACCCTAGGCTAGATAGACAAACAAAGGGTAGTGCACCTTTCTATAAGGATAGCGCACCAAACAAGAGTTGATCAGATAGTCCAAACCATAACCAAGAGATAGTCCAAGCCAAAACGTAATCTGCTAGTTGCAGCAGCTGCAACGGCAGCTTCTCCTCCAAACTTGCGCACAAATTGGCTAACTGCAGTGCGCACAAGTGAGCTCTGTAGTTTTGAGAATGCCTGCTAGAATGAAGATTGACATCCTGTATTTATACTAATTCTGCCTAATTGCCTGGGCCGACTTCTCATTCTGGGTACCTATTTACTCAGTATATATAACTTCTTCTGGCTGACTTCTTCTCTTGGAGGCTAATAACCTAATACAAATTATCCTCTTGAGTCGACTTGTCTTCTAGGGTTATTAGCCAACTCATTTGGGTTTCTTCTTACTTCCCAGAATATTCTATTCTTTTCAAGTTTACACATGGAGGTAAATACCTCCCGCAACTACCATAATATCAACACTCCCTCCTAGATAGGAAGGTATTACAGGTAATGGTCTTGAGCACAAAAATATCATTCACCCAGTAGCATCAACATAGTTGTATAGACTATCTCATGACTAGATCATGAGCATCATCATCACCATCAGTTTCATCAGCTACATCATCTCTCGAAACCATAATCCATCTGAGTAATCAGACATGATGTTGGATAAGTCACTCACACCAAAGAGTGACACAAGAGCCATTCTTCTAATCTAGACATATGTCCTAAGAGAATAAATGTTCACAACCATTTTCCATCTGGGAAATCTATGTCCTTTGATCATCCATCGAGCTGATAATCATTTCCAACACTGTTGATAGTCTTCAAGGAAATAAAACAATATCATTCAATAGAACACAATTGTGTCTATCCATAGTAGTACACAACTACAATCCAGTGGTACACTACCACACCAAGTAGCCCAGAGATACTTGATCCGTGATGTATAGTCACAATCAGTGGAACACATCCACTGCAATAGCATACATCTATTGTCTAGAGACATACAGTCTCCATAACAATCATTTGATATCAACCTACACAGAAAACATTTTTATGATATAAACTGAATCATCCGGGCCATTCTTCCACTTACATCTGTGAGATCTTGGAAGAGCATCTGCCCTCATAAGGTAAAACATCAATGATGAGCTATCTAGACTATTCTTCTCAAGCAAGGAAGAATAATTGTTCTGATTTATGAGCCTGGACCATTCCCCACCCTAGGCCATTCCTCTGGCACTAAACAAAGTGCAACCTGGAGAGAATGAGTCTACCCTAAGGAATGTTTGTCCTTGATTGTTGAACCTGGACCATTCCCCACCTTGAGCCATTCCTCCGACACTAAACAAAGTGAAACCTGGAGAGAATGAATCTGCCCTAAGGAATGACTGTCTAGACCATTTCCTAAGGAAATGATTGTCCTGCACCAACCTCCAAAACAAACCATTCTTTGAAACTACTCACAACTGTGAGCTTCGAAAGAATGACTATCCGATGAGGCAAGCCAGTCTTCTTGAGTAACCCTCAAGAAGAGAGACTTCCCTAGACCATTCCCCATGTTAACCACAATGGGAAATCATTGTCTATGGTACATGGCAATCCATCGAACCATTTTCATTACAAAAATGATCGTTCGATCTGGACCATTTTACGAACTAGAAAATGCCCATCCATCAGAAATATCAAACCACTTTCCGAACTGCAAAGGATCTTCTCATCCTAGACCATTTTTTGAACTGAAAAAATGATTGTCCATAAATCAATAACACATCAATGCTCCCACCCAACCTGGGAGTTATCTCTTCCTTTTTCAATAAGGAAGTCGTCTCCACGAGATCCATATTGAGTATGCAAACCCTTTCATCTTGGACATAAGCTTTACCAAAAAGTCTACTTATCTGCTCATCTGTGGAGATATGTATTGGAGAACCACTTTCTACTTTCTGGACTTCATCACAAAGAATGTAATGCTTGATCTCAAATGTACTTCAGTTTTTCTGGTACACTGGTTTTCTCTGAATGCTTCATATAGCTCTGATCAATAAAGTATATGATTGTTGGATTCCTCTTTGGTTCCTGCTATCTCACAATATCATGGCAAGGGTCAAACTGGAACATATCCAAGTGGTACTTCTTCGGCCATCATCAAAGTTTGTCATGGATTAGCGATCCATCATCCTGAGCTTCTAGGTAACCATTCTGATACAATATCTTTGTTATAGAAAGTCTTCATCATGCTTTTGTTGTGCATTGGAGGTTCTCCACCAAGTTGTCTTCTTCCATCTGCATACAAGGGTCTCTTTATGGTATACGCTCTTTCTTCAATTTCTCTGGAGAATAGTCTTTGCATTCATCTGATGTAGAACTCCAACCCATGGATATTATAGATGATATAATGACTCATGTAGAGGTATGTCTGGTTTACTGGAACAAGTAATCATCATAGTCTTCTCCCTCCATTTGGGATAACCTCTAGTTCTGGATCTTGCAATGCTTACATTCATAAGTCTTTCATACACTATTCTTCATCACAACTTTCAGTACCTCTGCTTGATTTATTTTAGTGAGTTCATATTAGGCTGGTAATCTTGTGATCCTCGATACAATCACTGGTTGTTCAGGCTTTTCTTTCTTTCTTGGAATCTTCATGTTATTCCTCGTGTTTCTCTTTAGATCTTGGTTCCATGGAGTTTTCTATAGATTCCATGCTTTGAAGATTCCATCTTATTCCTTTCATAGTAGGATCATGGATGTGGATGGATAAAAAGGGATACTTTAAGGCTTGTTTTTGAAGAAGACTTCTTCTAAGGTCAAACTGAACACGTGCTTCTTTTCATGGCTGCTACCATGGATATACTTTATCATCTTCAATGGATCATAGGGTTAGCTCCCTCCTAATCATGTTTTCATGTATGAATGAATTCTCTTATTTTGGTAATATATAATCGGTTCCCTCCATATAGGAGAGTCCACGCTTTTGTTTGCATCCTTATTGCCTTCTGCAAAGTGTTACAGATCTTTTTCCAATTTCCTCTTGATTTGTTGACTTCTTTCTGTCTTTACTTATTCTAGGTTTCTTTCTGATTTCGTCTTATCTTGCAACTTGTCTTATAGTCATAGTGATAGTAGTCCTTATCTTGTTGTTCTTCCATAAGTATAGTTTCTCTTTGAACATATTATCTTCTAAGAAATAGATATGCAAGATATGTACCGAAAACATGGTATGTACAAGAACTATGAAGAGTAATATTACCTTGTCTTAGAAGAAGAATTTTTTTTTTTCCTTCTTGGCTTTCTTTGAGGGTTCCCTTTCTTCGAAAATTGATGCTTCGTGTGTTTCATTCCTTTTCTTTAACTTGGGACAATGATTCTTGTAGTGACCATACTTTTGACAATTGAAGCATTGTATCCTAGACATATATTTCTCTTGATTTGTTTTCTTCTTAGAGACAAACTTCCTTTTGTTCTTGAAATCCTTGAACTTTGTTGTGAAGGATTGATCATCATACTTATTTTGTCGTTTCTCTTTTGCACTGATCCTTGAATATTATTGAGCACAACAATTCCAAAGTTCTTCAAGTGTAGGATACTCCTTCCATGTGTTCATGCTTGCGGCAAATGCATCCCACGTCTTGGGAAGACCATTGAGTACTATGTTTACCAATTCCTTCTCTAAAATGATCTCTTCAATAGCTTTTATTTGATCTCTAAACTGAGAGAATTTCACAAAGTATGATGTTATGCTGTCATCATCATTCATATTCATGTCACATAGCTCATTCTTCAGACTCATTACTTGTCCAATGTTTCTGACTGAGAAGAGGTTTGTTAGGGAATCATACATCTTCTTCGATGAGTCAATATGGGAGATGTATGGTATCAAGTGGTATTTTATAGAGTCCACTATGATACTCGTGGCATTAATATCGTCATCTTTGAACTTCTCCATAACTACAATGTTTTGCGATTCCTTTTCTTTTCCTTCTTCAAACTCTAGTTCCACGATCTTTCCTTTCACGATATCCAACACTTTATTCTTGGCAAGGATGAGGCCAATCCTTCTCTTCTGCACTCTGAAGTTAGAAGCTCCATCTAAATTGTTTTATGACTTCATAGAGTAAGTCGTGGCTTCTTTGACTTGGTCAACCCTATATTTGACCAAAAACTCACACTTGACGTCTTGGCTTGCTGAGAGTACCAGCAGATGCGCTAGGCTAGGGTGCACTGGTCTATTCAGAAATTAGGTCAAACCCTTCACTTAAGGTGCCTCAACAAGAGGGTTAGGGTTTCTGCAACTACACCTACTAGTAACCCTAGCGGCAGTGCTTTGGTGACTGCTCCTGCTAGAAACCCTAGTGACAGTTCTTCAACGAGCTTAATATATGTATGGCTATGCTCTCTTCTAGTGATTAGACTGAATGAAGGAGATGTGGGCCCATAACCTGTTAGAATATGATGGATGTGCTCATTTTACCATAGACAATATCATTATTGTCACCCAACCATAGGCCAAAGCCACCCTCTGAGCACCTTAACATTGACAGAGAATCACTCTGGAAGAAAACCCTAGGCTATATAGTCAAACAAAGGGTAGCGCGCCTTTCTCTAAGGATAGTGCACCAAACAAGAGTTGATCATATAGTCCAAACCATAACCAAGAGATAATCCAAGCCAAAATGTAATATGCTAGCTGTAATGGCAGCTTCTCCTCCAAACTTGCGCACAAACTGGCTAACTACAGTGCACACAAGTGATTTTTGCAGTTCTAAGAATGCCTGCTAGAATGAAGACTGGCCTCCTGTATTTATACTAATTCTGGCTAACTGCCTGGGCCGACTTCTCATTCTAGCTACCTATTTACTCAGTATATATTATTTCTTCTGGCCGACTTCTTCTCTTGGAGGCTAATAACCTAATACAAATTATCCTCTTGAGTTGACTTGTCTTCTAGGGTTATTAGCCAACTCATTTGGGTTTCTTCTTGCTTCCCGGAATATTCTATTCTTGTCAGGTTTACATGTGGAGGTAAATACCTCCCACATCTACCATAATATCAACATCACCTTCGCATATTCAACACATATCTAGTGGTTTGATTTATGAGAATGCTCATCCACTTCTTATTTTTTAATCCTATCATATATGATGTATGTGCAATGTTCCTTCGATCTAACCTTCATCGAACAACCAGACTCACCAATGTGTACTTCACCACAAGATCAAGGAATTGGATAGATACCCTTTCTCATCTTAGAGTCAATTAAATATTTAGCATTATCAAGCATGTTCCTATAAATGTGGATGAACCTGCACAGATAAGATCTAGATAGCAAAGGACATACACAGTTTGGAGAGGAAATGAGAAAAGACGGAAACGAGAGAGAAAGGGAATCAAGAATTGTATTAACTGAATGAATGAATGATAATTTACACATGATATACTCTGTATAACTCAACTAATTCACAGTGGAAGAGAAGCCAATGCATCATAGTGGTGGTCTAGAGTGATCTGGAGACACACCAACATTTACAGGAGTTAACTTCCACCTATTCTAATTCAACTAGCCTTTCAGTCCTCAGTTAACTGACTGATGGCATCAGTAATGTGCCACTCTGGTGATGATCCCAAGGACAATGCACATTATCAGTGATGGTCCCAATTTTGCATGGTGATGGAATCAATGTGGCATCAAGACTCCACTCAATTGATCCAACTGAAGTGTGAATTGAAGAGAATATTCCCTAGAATGTAAGAAAATAAATATTCTCCCTAAAATGTAGGAGACTGGATAATGACTAATAAACATAGGGAAAACCTTAGGAAAAATAAACCATAGGTGTGTGTGAAGTATCTCCAACACCCCCTCTGAACATCACTATGGTGAAAATAAAAGAATGGGTCCCGGAAACAAGGCCATTCTAGGTACCCAAAAACCAAAGACACACTGAAATAAACGAGGAAAGAAGGAAAACCTCATGGGAAAAACTCCCCCTCAAGGTACAATGTATAAAAAAAAAAGAACTGACAGTTGCCAGGAAATTGTGTCCTTCACTCCAAGACGACTACGCAGAGAATGGAACTTTTTCTCAGTGAAGGTCTTGTTGAAGATGTTTGTAGTATGTTCTACTAAAGGAAAGAACTGCAGGTTGATGATCCCCTCGTGTACTAAGTCATGGATGCAGTTCATGTGGATCTCTATGTGCTTCATTCGTTGCCTCTGAACTGGATCTCTACAGGACTTCATAGTGCTCTGGTTGTCATGCTAGATGAAAATCGACCAGTGAAACTGAATTCCCAACTCAATAAGAAAAATTTGTAGACACATAGCCTGAATGGTTATGTTAACTACCCCTATGTACTCTGCCTCAACTGAAGATAGAACAATAGCATCCTACTTCATGCTCGACCAACAGATGGGTCCAGAACCCAAAATAAGTGAGTAACCATATGTGGACTTTTGATCAATTTTGTCACCAACCCAGTCAAAATCAGTGAACCCAATGAGGTCCAATGCAGAGTCTGTTGCATAGTGAATCCCAAAGTTGATGGTTCCTTGTACATATCAAAGGATACACTTTGCATCCTTCCAATGTATCCCATGTGGTTGTTGCATGAATCGGGAGACTAATCCAACTACATAGGATAGGCCTGGTCTAGATTATGTGAGATACAAAAATCTCCCCACTAGTTTTCTCTACAAAAAAATTTCCACTAGTGGAGTGTCCCCGCCATCCTCAATTCTGACTCCTAATAGGAAAGGATTCGGGGTATACTTGTAGTATGTCATTTGGAATCTCTCGAGGATATCTCCTTCATACTTGGCATGATACAGTTTGATGCCTAATGCATCCTGACTGATCTCGAGACCAAGGAATAAATGTAGTGGACCCATGTCCATCATCAATATCCTGTCATGCAGAATCCTCTTGACTATAGAAATCATTGAATTCGAGAAAATAGTGATGAGAAAACCATCAACATACAAAACTAGGAGTAGAAGTGATTCAGTCGTCCTGAGCATGTAAACATTCGGGTCTAGATTACAACGTACAAAGTTTTGTGATAGCATGTAGTAGTCCATCTTGGAATACCATGCCCTCGAGGCCTTCTTGAATCCATAACATGACTTCTTTAGTCAACAGACCAAAGATGAATCCTGCATGAATCCTTGGGGTTGCTTCATATAGACATCCTCAGAGAGATATCCATGAAGAAATGAATTCTTCACATCCTTCTGATAGACTTTCCATCCCTTGGATTCCGCAATGGCAAGTGCCAATCATATGGAATCCATCTTCGCTACTGGAGAAAAGGCCTCGTCATAGTCAATGACATGCACCTGTTGAAATCCTTTGGTGAATAGTCTAGATTTGTAGCTGCTAACATATCCATTTGTTGTGCTCTTGGTCCCGTAGACCCATGTGCACCTGATAAGTTTCCTTCCAGAAGGAAGGGGAACTAGATCCCAAGTTCAGTTCTCCAGGAGGGAGTTTTACTCCCCCCTGCATGACAGATTCCCAAAAGGGATTCCCAGTAGCCTCTCCAAAGGACTATGGATCTGAAGACTGAACCAAGAAAATATGCCTGGGTGGCATCGGTTCAATGGCAGTGAGTGCAAGAGGAGGCTCCTCGAAATCATATTGATTCCTCCTGGTATCAGTTGGATCCCCAACAATATATCCTGCATGCTGAAGAGTAGTCTTGGCCCACTTGGGCCTCGGCTCTTGCTCTACATCTGCTTGCACTAACTCTGCATCTGACTGTATTGACTTGGTATATGAATCAACCAAATCCTATGAATCATAAATCTTATCTGAAGAAGAGTCGTCATGTGCATGCTCATCATCTCTATCAGGTGGAAGAACAAAAGTTTCTACATGCGGCTCCCGAGGTGCATGCGAGATACTTTCCTCGAATTGGAGACTCTGGTTAATGATGAGTCCGTCCGTAGAGGGATCAATGAGTATGTATCCCTTCACATTGTCTGGGTATCCAACAAATATACACTATGTACTATGTGGATCAAGTGTCTTCCTCTTCTCAGATGGAATCATGGCCCATGCACATGAACTGAATATATGGAAGTGGGTCACTTCTAGTTTGAGGCCGCTCCAAGCCTCGAAGGTGGTAGTATCCTTGATGGATCTATGGGGGGATCTATTTTGTATGTATTTCAAAAATTAAGTGCTTCAGCCCATAATCTCTATGGAAGTGACTTTGCATGCAGCATGCAAGATTCCATCTCTTTCAGGGATCTATTCTTTTGCTCAGCAACTCCATTTTGTTGCGGAGTATAGGGAATAGTGTGTTGCAACTGAATCTTAGCCTCAAGACAAAGATTTTGTACCTCATGGTTGACATACTCCCCCTGATTATCTATTCGGAGGACTTTTATCTTCCTTCATGATTGTGTCTCAACAAGGGCCTTGAAATATTTGAGATGTTGAAAGACTTCAGATTTGTTCTTGAGAAATAAAGACCAGGTATAGTGTGAGAAATCATCAACAAAAATGAGCACGTACCTTCTTTACTAATTGATGGATGTTGAAAATGGCCCATGATATTGTTGTGGATCAAATCCAAAGGAGAGGAGGCCTTCTGAGTCTTTTCTTTGTTGAATTTCTCTTGAGGGTGTTTTCCAAGAATACATTCCTCACAAATTCCTTTGGAGAAGTGGATGTCAGGTATACCTTAAACTATTCCCTAATTGTTAATTTGTTGCATGTATCTGAAATTTAAATGCATGAACCTTGTGTTTCATATCCTACTTCTTTCATTAGCATGCGTAAGCAGTAATGCAGAATCTGGTTCAATAAATTCAGAAAATGTGTAGAGTCTGGATTGGTGATTTACCTCACCAGTAGAAACTTTGGAATTTGTTTGCATGTCATAGATATCCACTACATCAGGTGTGAATCTTACTTTCTTTCCGATGTTGGAGTTTTTCATCTAATACATGGAGAGAATATTGACAGAGATTTTGGGAACGTGTAGCACATTCTCGAAGCTCTCGTTTGTGAGTTCAACTCTTTGTTTGTCAGTGACTTCGAATGGAAATTCATCCCCCATAAGAATAGGAGGACCTTTTCATGCATCCAATGAATAGTATACTTCCTTTGTGGAATCCATGTGGTGTGATGCACATGAATCTACAATCCAAGCATCGAGAGAGATATTAATGGCAATCAAAGCATGGCTAGAATTACCTTTCTTAGGGTTTAGATCTTATGGCTTCTTCTTCTTGGCACCCTCTGGGATGAGATCTCCAAGGTTTTTTTTCTGAAGTATTTGTTCCATTTGATCTATCTGTTTATGCATGCATGTGGATTCTGGATGGAATCCTCATTGGCAATAAGTGCATTTCTCCCCTTTTCTTCCCTTTCCACCTTTGGATCCAGAGGAATCGTTGAAGGGTTTTGAGTACCTTTCCTTATTTGGATTTGCATGTCCCTTCCCTTTGTCTTTTTGTTTATATTTATGATTTTGATGACTGCTACCATATTGCACATTAAGTGCATGCGCCTTTGAGCCTTTGATTTTTCCCATATTGATGAGATTGGTCTGCTCTTGCATCAGAGACCTCCAGAGAGAGGGAATTTTTCATGTAGCTCCAGAGGTGAGCCTAACTGAATGAAATGTTGATAAAAACACTAAGTATTCCGGACCAAGTTTGGGAAGAATGGTAAGAACCATTTTTTCGCCTCCTTAGATTTATCAACCCCACAAGCCTTGAGTTGCGATAACAAATTCTTATATTTGGTAAAAATATCTTGGAGGTTGTCAAAGGTTTTTGGATCCAAAGTGAGAAATTCCACCTCGATCATGTATCCCCTCATCCCATTCTATTTGCCAAAAATTCATTCCATGGTGGTCCAGACTTCATCTGGGATTTTACAGGAGGATATGTGAAAGAGGAGCTCATGAGAAATAAGATTGCAAATAGTTCCATATGCTTCATCCATCTGATTTAGATACTTGGATTTTTCTATGGTTGATGTGGGTTTGGTATATATTCCCATGGTTAACCTATATAATCCTCTGCTTCAAAGATCCAATTCCATTTGTGCTTCCATGAAAAGAAATTGTACGGTGTAAGAATCAATTCTTTTGGAAATTCCATTTTCCCATTGTCTTCAATCTTCGGTACCTGCAAAAAGAGTCTGGTGTGTCTTTTTCCTAGAAATCCATCATCAATGATACCATGTAAATGTGAATGAACCTGCACAAATAAGATCTATCTAATAAAGGACATACATAGTTTTCATAGGAAATGAGAAAAGACAGAAATGAGAAAGAGAGAGAGAATCAATAATTGTATTAACTAAATTAATGAATGATAATTTACACATGATATATTCAGTATAACTCAAATAATGCACATTGGAAGAGAAGCCAATGTGCCATAGTGGTGTCCTAGAGTGATCTGGACACACACTGACAGTTATGAGAGTTAACTGCCACCTATTCTAAGTCAACTAGCCTTTCAGTCTTCAGTGAATTGATTGATGGCATCAGTAATGCACCACTCTAGTGATGATCCCAAGGAAAGTGTGCATTAGCAGTGATGATCCCAATGGTTCATGGTGATGGAACTAATGTGGAATCAAGACTCCACTCAACTGATCCAACTGAAGTGTGAATTGAAGAGAATATTACCCTAGAATGTAGGAAAAGGAATATTCTCCCTACAATGTAGGAGACTAGATAATGACTAATAAATATAGGAAAAACCTTAGGAAAAAAAAATCCTAGGTGTGTGTGAAGTATCTCCAACAATTCCTTAAGGATTTATTGGGGGAGAAAGAACTATTAATGTGTTTTATTCTTAGAACCTTATCTATTCTATCATTTTTCCCCTTAAATTAGGGAAGAATCACTTGTATTCTACTCTCCCTCTATTTATCCTAGTTTCTTGTCTCTGAGATTTTCTCTCTTCTGGAGACCTTTCTAATATCTCTAATTTTATATCCATAATAATAATTTCCTTACATTCCTTGATGTTCTCATCACAGAGAAGGAAGATGAATCTCTTTCACACCAAGTATATTGGAAGAAATCCCACATAGATAGATATGTGCATGTGGATTCGCATCATCATCCATATCAAAAGATCAATCTATTGAACACTCTTTCCATTAGATTCATTGGAATCATTGATGTTGAACATCTTCATGAACAATTTAAACATATCTTTAAATCCATTCAAAGAAATAGATATAGAATGAGAGATATTAGAAAGGTCTTTAGAAGAGCAAAAAACCTAGAGACAAGGAATAAAATAAATAAATGTAGAGAAGAATAATAGTGATTCTCGCCTACATTAAGGGGGGAAATGATATAATAGCTAAGGTTCTAAGAATAAATCACATTAATATGTATTCCTCCCCCTTGAACTCCTTACAGAACATGTTTGATAATGCTCAAGATCGTATTGACCCTAAGATGAGAAAGGGTACCTATTCAATTCCTTGCTCTTGTGGTGAAGTATACATTGGTGAGTCTGGTTGTTTGGTGAAGGTTATATTGAAGGAACATTGCACTAAAATCACATATGATAGTATCAAAAAATCATTAGTGGTGGAGAATTCTCATAAATCAAAACCACTAGTGATCCAAAAAGGATCCAGAGAAGGCAAAGAACAACTCAGAACTCACAAAGGCAAATCAAAACGCTCAGAATGGATTCAGCAGACATAGAAAGGGAAAAAATTCAATGTTCCCAAAACTCAATGAAAACGACATGATCGTGACTAGCGTGTCGCAAGATTTCTAACGACGTAAACGGCTCGTCAAACGGAATTACAGTTTGAAAGATATTTGCGGTCAAATTTGTGATCAAACGGGGCAAGTCAACAGAGGCCACATCTTCATCCATACTGCTGACATCAGCATGACGTCAACAACTAACATGGTAGGATGATGTCAGCATGACATCAGTAGATAACATGGTAGGATGATGTCATCATGACGGTTGTTGATGTCAGCATGCCACATGGCAACACCAGAGGTTGCCATGTTTCACTCGCCAATAGAATTTTCAGGGGTCCATGTGGACCAGTAAAAAAATTCCACGTGGCACCCTCAGGAGATGCCACGTGGCACCACCTAGGAAGCACCATGTTTCATGTACAAGTTGATGGGGTGGTGTCATCATCGATCAGGTGGACCAATCAGCATATGCCACATGGCCCAATCAATGGGCAACATGTGGCACCCCCAAAACGCCCAAGGATGACCCATAACCGAAAAATCAAAAAATATATGGGGCACGACCCCACCGAATCTAGCAGAGGTCTGATGTATCTAGCACATCCTCTAAAAATAGAAGTCAGTAGCCAAACTTAGCAAAGGTTATAAACAATGGCCCAAAAGGGAGACTCGCGGTTTTGACCCCAGGACCTCCCCCAACATTAACGTTTTAATAATAGCACCAACAACCAACTCGCCAACGGAACCCATTGGTAAATCCGTCCTCCGCTTTGTTATTTAATCCAAGTTCCACCCAACCAGAAGGGGGAGAGGCACAGTCGTATGAATGCGGGCATGGATTATGAGGCAAAGTCTGTCATCATTGCAGGTTGCAGAGGGCACGAAAACCAAGATGGAATTCTTCTTGGGCCTGAGAGTGAAAGAATCGGATCGAGGCGTGGAGACAGACATTTTTGGGTAATTCGATGCCATGAATTTAGTGGTGATGTTTGTTTTCTGATCTAAGCATCATTTCTGCAGCTTTATTTCAGAATGAGGTATATTTATGTATTTTCCAAATTATTTTGTTGAGTTAATGAAAGAGCCTACCCATTTGAGAGTAGGACCCAAAGACATAGTCCACCAGGGACGAACTCTGTTATCAAGTTTTTGTGTTCGAAATTTATTCTTATGTCTCTTCATTTTTTATTTTTCCCTTCTTTAATGGTGCACTTTAATTTATGCTCATTTAATACAATTCTTTATAAGTCACAATGAAAAGATATTGGATCATGTTGGTGTCAAAGCAATCATATTTGACTTGAATTGTTGAGTGTGAATGCTTACTAGGTCCAATCATAAGCAGGGTGAAGGAACTCTAAAGACGTTCAATCCGAAGTTGGTTTTGTATCCAAAAGGAAGAAAATGGAAGAAGAGCACAAGCGTGATGAACAGGAGTAAAACTTTCAGATGATCTTTTATCGTATGTCAGAAATGGTCAAGCAAATGTATGGAGATTACAAGAATAGGATGAAGAAGAAAGGGAAGAAAAAGGAAGCACATGCAGATGATGATGCTTCAGTAAACCAAGGGGCTGGAGGAGACCCTCCTGAGCCTTCGTCTTCACCTTCAAGTTATCGTTCTTCTTCCTCTAAGCATTCTCATCATTCTCATCATTCTCGCCATAAAGCCGATTTTAAGAAACCATATTTAAATCTTGATAAAAAAAAATCTTTACCTATGTTTAATGGAGATGTTAATCCTAAAAAGCTAGATAATTGGATCTGACAGGTTGAAGTGTATTGTCATGTCTAGGATATTGATGAAGAGGAAGTTAAAGTGAAATTGGCTTCTCTTCGGTTGGAAGGCATCGCTCTCATATGGTGGGAGAGCAAGCTTCCAGACAGAAGTAATTGTGGTAAGCTTATTTCCTCATGGTCGTAATTTAAATCAGCGATAAGGAAGCAATTTTATCCATTAGGGTATTTACATAAAGCAATGATGGAATGACAAACTTTAAGGCAAAGTAAAGGACAAAAAATTGTATAAAGTTTCACAAAATAATTTAGGAAGAAATCTCTTGCATTGAACATTCATTTGGACTCTTATGAAACTTTAATGAAGTATATTGGCGCACTTCATAGTTATATTCGACATAATTTTCTCTTGTTTAACCCCACTAGTCTTGATGAAGTTTGTGTGCAAGCCACTCACCTTGAGAACAGGAGGAAACATGTTTTAGAAGATCCCACAAAGAAACCTTCTAATTTCCCACAAAATACTTTTAAGACGTTTAAAAGGAAGGACAAGAAGACCGCTACAGTGATGAGAGAAGGAGCAAAAACATCTTGCACACATTGCAATAAGAGCGGTCACGATGAAGAACATTGTTGGAAACTGCATCCAGAAAAGAAACTGAAACAATTATGTGGAAAGGGGAAGACAAAGACCATTGCTACAATTCAGCAAGATCTTGGTTCCAATTCAGGAGATGAAGGAAAGATCACAACGGTTGGAGTACAAGGTAAAGATTCTCTTCATGCTAGTTCAATTTCCAATCGTGAATATCATGTTTATGAACATAAGAGGAATGAGTTATTTCATATAAGAGTTGTATCTAAACATACTAAGATAGATACATTATTCGATCTGGGTTCCCAAGTAAAGTTAATATCTAAAGCACTTGTCAAAAATACGGGTCTTGAAACGAAACCACATCTGAAGACTTATCCTCTTGGTTGGGTATGTGATAAAGAAAAACTTAATGTCACCAAACAATGTAGGATTAGATTTTTTATTGCTTCAAAATTGATTGATGAAGTGGATTTGGAGGTTGTACCACTTGATATATGTGGCATAGTGTTGGGAAGTCCTTATCTTTATGATAGAAAAGCAGTCTTCTTTCCTCATGAGAAAAAATACCACCTTACTAAAGGGGGAGTGGAATGTATTGTTAGGGCTCATAGCATGAGGGTAAATACAACACTTGTTAGTGCAGGGAAAATGAAAAGACTCATAAACATTAACAATAGATATGTACTCATGGTCGTCCGAGAGAAAGATGTCGAGACATCCGACGCTTTCCAAGGGTGTGATCCATATCATAAAAAGGAATTAATTGATATTGTTTCTAAGTATGATGATATTTTTCAGGAACCAGATGGATTACTTCCTAAGAGGGAAAACCAACATGAGATACATCTTCAGCATGATTCTCCTCTTCCTAATGTGGGCATGTAAGGGATGTCAGTTGTGGAGATGACAGAGATCAAGAAGCGGGTACAAGGATTATTGGATCAAGGGGTCATCAGGCCCAGTTCATCTCCTTGTTGTTCTTCGATTGTGATGGTGCCAAAGAAGGATGGCACATGGTGAATGTGTGTCGATTACCGGGCTTTAAATAAAATCATGGTGAAAAATCGATACCCTCTTCCTCGCATAAATAATTACTTGATCAATTGAAGAATGTATTTTATTTTACTAAGTTGGATTTTCATAGTGGATATCATCAAATCAGAGTTGCAGAACAGGATGCATGGAAAACTTCCTTTAAAACCAAACATGGATTGTTTGATTGGTTAGTTATGTTGTTTGGGATTTGCAATGCTCTGGAAACTTTCATGCGTGTGATGAATGATGTATTTAGGCCTTTCCTAGATGACTTTGTGATTGTATATTTAGATGACATTCTTGTTTTTAGCAGGACTTGGGATGAGCATGTGGGGCATGTAAAGAAAGTATTGGATACTTTTCAAAGGGAAAAGTTGTATGTAAAACTGTCTAAATGTGAATTTGGCAAGAATGCACTTGTGTACTTAGGTCATATTGTAGGAGGACAATTCAAAATTGACCCTTCCAAAATTGATATAATTGTAAATTGGCCTGATAACCGAAGTTCAAAGCTTCTTAGGTGCAGTCTAGTATTGGAGGAGATTCATTCCCAACTTATCCTTTATAGAAGCTCTTTTGCATGCCTTAACTAGTGTGAAGAACACTTTTTAGTGGGAAGGAAAGCAACAAAAATATTTCGACATTTTGAAGGGGAAGATCAGTACCACACCAGTATTAGCACTGTCGAATCTTCAGCATCCTTTTGAGATTGAGGTTGATGTCAGTGCATACACCATGGGTAAAGAATTGATGCAATATCATAAGCGTATCTGTTACCACTCTGAAACTTTTAACCAAGTTGTTGTTAACTATCCTACATATGATAAAGAGTTGTATGCATTAGTCCAGAGCATAAAGAAATTGAAGCGCTACATGTTAGGGAAGGAAACAATCATACACCCTTATAGTATCTTCAAGCACAGACCAAATTGCAACAATCTCGACAGTACAGGTGGATGGGTTTTCTACAAAAATTTCACTTGGTAATCAAGTACAAAAAGGGTACAAGTAACAAGGTAGTTGATATTCTTTCTAGACCTCCTATTGTTGCTTTTGTTATTTTGAAGAATACTTATTTATCCCATGACAACTATGTAGAACAATATGCCATAGATGAATATTTTAAAGAAGTATATGTGAAGCTAACCCTTGGTGCACAGGTAGAGCGCTATTGTATGCAGGGAAAACTACTCTACCATCTTGGAAAGTTATGTATTCCTACAATTGAATGAGTCCATGTAATACGAGAAGCTCATACTTCTCTTGTGTCTGGGCATTTTGGGGTAGGAAAGACTATGGCTCATTTGCAGAGACTTTGTTACTGGCCTCAAATGAAATCAATTGTAACTAAATATGTAAAGGGGTCTGTGATGTGTTCTACTTGTAAGCCCACTACTAGAAAATTGGGGCTATACTCACCACTTCATGTTCCATCCCATACATGGGAAAGTGTCTCCATGGATTTTGTAGGGGGTTTACCAATGACCAAAAGGGATGATGATTATTTGTATGTTGTAGTGGATAGATTCAGCAAGATGTGTATCTTGATGCCATGTAAAAATCATATCATTGTTGAGCATATTACTAATCTCTTCTTTCAACATGTTTGGGTTCACTTTGGATTACCCACATCTATCGTCTCGGATCGAGATACTCGATTCCTTGGGGACTTTTGGACTAGCTTGTGGAGAATGATGGACACCAAATTGAAGAGGAGCACTTCTTTCCATCCACGGACCGAAGGACAGACAAAGTTGGTAAACCGAACAGTGGTACTTTTTCTTCAAGGATACTGCAGTAAGCATCCCAAGTTATGGGATGAACAGTTACCATATTTACAACATGTGTACAATTGGACTTTACATTCATCCACACAGATTTCACCTTTTGAGACATGTTTTGGGTACCTACCAAAGATTCATTTGGACTTGATGTACGAGAGAGATGTTGATGTAAATGAAGAACGAACAAAGGACAGAGCCCACAATTTCATCCATAGGATTCAGTAGATACACCAGGCAGTCCGGGAACAGTTGGAGAAAATTCAAGCACAGTATAAAGCTCGGCATGACAAGCACAGGGTTGAGCATTAGTTCCAGGTTGGAGACCAGGTATGACTTCACATTAGCAAGGAGAGATTGAAGGGTGAAGGCAAGAAACTCAAGCCCATTTGTTATGGACCCTTCACTATCTTGGAGAAAAGTGGTACCAATGCTTTTCATCTGGATCTTCCACCTTATATGAAGATTTACTCAGTTGTGAACGTTGAGAACTTGAAACTTTTTTAGCCTCCCATGATCATGGATCAAGACGATGAAGTTTCAATACCATCAGTTGATGATTTTTCACCTAGTACTTGGATGAGATACGTGAAGATATCATCTTGTATAGGAGGATGAGGAATTCACGTAGGGGTGATGTTGATTATCTTTGAGTAGGCTTAAAAGGCACACATCCAAGCAAGGCAAAGTGGATCAAGAAGGACAAAGTGAGGGGACTCTTCCCTCACTTACGTGTTGATTAATGAAATATTTTGGTGGTCCAAAAAGCTCTCAATGGGAAGGCATGATCCAAAAAGGATCCACAAAAGGAAAATAATAACTCAGAACTCACAGAGGTAACTCAGAATGCTCAGAATGGCTTCGGCAGATAGAGAAAGGGAAAAAATTCAAAGTTCCCAAAATTCAGTTGAAATGGCATGATCGTGAAGAGTGTGTCACAAGATTTCTAATGGCACAAACGACTCGTCAAACAGAGTTACAGTTTGAAATATATTTGTAGTCAAAGTTGTGGTCAAATAGGGAAAGTCAACAAAGGCCACATCATCATTCTTACTATTGACGTCAGCGGCTGACATGGTAGGATGAAGTCAACATCATAGTTGCTAACACCATCATTCCATATGGCATCACCAAAGGCTTCCATGTGTCACCCCAGGAAGTACATGTGTGACACCCACCATTAGGATTTTCAGGGGTCCATGTGGACCAGTAGAAAAATTCCACGTAGCACCCTAGGAGACACCATGTGTCACCACCCAGGAAGTACCACGTGTCATGTGTGGGTTGACAGGGAAGTGACGTCAGTGATCAGGTGGACCAATCAGCATATTCCATTGGTCCAATCATCGGGTGACACGTGGCACCCATGAAACTCCCAAGGACAGCCCGTAACCAAAAAATCAAAAAATATATGGGGCACAACCCCGCCAAATCTGGCGGAGATCCATCGTATCTAGCACATCTGGCAACAATAGAAGTTAGTATCCAAAATTAACAGGGGTTATAACCATTGGCCCAAAATGGAGGCTTGCAGGTTTGACCCCGGGACCTCCCCCAACATTAACATTTTAATAATAGCACCAAAAACTAACTCACCAACGAAACCCGTTGGTAAATCTGTCTACTACTTTGTTATTTAAGCCAGGTTCCACCCAGCCGGAAGGGGGAAAGGTGCAGTCATATGACTGAGGGCACATATTACGAGGCAAAGTCTATCATCATTGCAGGTTGCAGAGGGTATGGAAATTGAAACAAAATTCTTCTTAGGCCTGGGAGTGCTAGAACCGGATTGAGGCGTGGAGACAGTCATTTTTGGGTAATTCGACGCCACGAATTCAGTGGTGATGTCTATTTTCTGATCTAAGCATTATTTATTCAGCTTGATTTTAGAATGAGGTATATTTATGTATTTTCCAAATTCTTTTGTTGAGTTAATGAAAGAGCCTACCCATTTGAGAGAAGGACCCGGAGACATAGTCCACCAAGGATGAACTCTATTATCAAGTTTTTGTATTCATATCTGATGCTTATGTCTCTTCATTTTTGAGTTTTTCCTTCTTTAATGGTGCACTTTAATTTATGCTCATTTGATACAATTCTTTCTAAGTCACGATGAAAAGATCCCGGATCAACTAGATATGTGTTGAATATGTGAAGGTGATTTCTATGTAAGAACATTACAGTGAGAGATGTATCTATGGAGTAGTATAGATTGAAAAACATCCTTAGAATTTCAACATGTATGACAGATTAGTCTTGAGTGAATCTTGGAAACTACTCATTCACACTGTTAAGAACAAATTCACCATAAATAATCACAATTAGTCATTGTCTATGGTCTCTTTGTGATGAGTAATTATTATATCATTATTAATCAAGCCAAAGTAGTTTGACCTCAACTCACTATCATAGTTTTAAGTGTAATTAAGGATCTTCATTCTCTCATTTTCCTTTGAGATTTATTTATCATGATGATCGACTCAACTTCATAGTTCGAAACGTTCATTGGGTACAAAACAATTCACACAGGTTTCCATATAAATCTCTACAGATATTCTCCCACCTATGAAAACCTAAATGAGAACAATATTCACACTTTTGAAATCCAATTTTTCATTTTAGAAACATCAATATTCACACTTTCAAAATTGAAATTCACAATTTTTTGGTTTAGATTCTTACTTATTGGTACAAATTAAATGAAATGGTCATTAAAGGGTTCAAATTGGATTAATGAGGTTTGACTCAATTTGATCCCATAATTAGCAAGTCCAAATGAATTTGGATTTCCATGGACCCAAAATAAGGTATCCTAAGTGACCATGCACCTGATTGGCATTTGTATCCACAACTATGCCCAAGAAGTTAGGAAACACCCTAAGTGGGTTCGCCAAGGGTCAAAAAGATCCAAACCAGTGACCAAGGGGTAGATACCAAGGGTACGAAAGGAACCTAAGGGTCCCATTAAGCTTCTAGACATCTCATAGAGGTCCCACATCTAGGTTAATGTGAGGGGGACTCCAAGAAAGTGGTCCATCACATTAGAGTAGTTATTGAGAGTGTTGTGTCATCATTGAGTTGGTCACATATGAATTTAGCACATAAGTGAACCATACAATGCACCTCCAATGGGTAGGCATATGTGAGTACCCAAATCAAAATCTAATATGATAAACTTCTCCCACTTTATAGGAGATTATATCGATAATATGGGACACATTACAAGTAAGGAAGAGAAGCAAGCAAAGAAATTATGTATGGGAGTAGTCCAATGTTCCTTATATTGTGAACCACTTTCCTAATGTCATGAGGGAATCCTCCCTCATTCAAGCTATGATATCCTATATTACATGTGGAGGCTCACATGCCCTAGTAATCAGTGCAAGGTGGAGCTACAAGGGTGCCCTGTAGATTATTGTGATATCAAAAAAGTTGTAGACAAAAAATAAGTGTTCAATGAGCAAGAGATGCATGACAAGAAAGAACGAAGGGATAGGAGAGAAAGAAATATTAACTACCATGTAAGAAGAATATAAATAAAAATTACTAAATATGGATGAAGATATTAGATAATGAGTAATGAATCCAACTATCATGTAAGGAATACATTATATAAATTATTAGGTTTAGAAATAAACAATTTTTAATCACTATGTTAGTGAAATAGCAGCTAGAACATGTAATAATGCATGCGTGAGGCTAATGATAATAACATCAACTAGATTATAAAATTATTATCAATTAATATGATTACAAGAGTGATACTTGCACTTACATTCAAGTGTGACTAGGCGGTGCATGTTTATGTTGGAAAATGCTAAGGACCCACATCACAAAATTTAGTTTATTTCCTTTACTAGGGAAGGGATAGTGACACTAGCTATGAATAAAAGGACAAAGGACAAGCATAAATGAAGAGGAGGAAATGACAATAAGAAGGAACTATAAAATACAAGAGAAGAGAGGCAATGATGTTGGTATGGTGTTGGAAAGGGCATGAAGTGACATACATTAGAACTGAGCCAACATGACCACTTGAGGAAACATACACTAGTCCAAGGCATAGTCCAAGCATGAGAGGTGACATATATTAGCATGGATATTCATGAGAATGGAGGAACCATACACAAGAGAAGGATAAAGTGAAAGTAATGGAGGTAGCATACATTGATCCAAAACATAATGTGTGTAGGGGAGGAACCATATTCTAACCTAAGGCCAATGCAAAGGCACCATAAACTAGTGTGAATCTAACACAAACATGGAGTATACCAATGCCCACAATATACCATAAAAGGAAAGAGATGAAAAGGGGGTAATTTTGATGTTGCAAAAGGGACACCATAGCTACAATCCATTGAATGCAACCAACTTGAGGTAGCATCATAGGAGATGTTTCAAGGAAGTGATAGTTAATCCTAACTTAGGGGAACTTATATTGAGTAGGATCATACTTAAGATAATTCCATAAGAAGGAATAAGCCATCAAATATGGAATCAAGGTGAAGGGAGAAAAGGAATCAATAGAGATATGAGAATTTCCTCTAACATTCAAAGGACAAGGGAAAGGGAAAGAGAAAGAGGATGCAAGAGAACATAAGAAGTTGGAAGAAGAGAAAGAAAATAAGAAACAAGAGGAGGACCAAGCACTACCGAGGTAGGAGATGGTTAGTGTTGACAAAAAGAGGTCCAAGCTAACCCAACAAATGTCCCTTTTGGTATGAGGCTTCATTCAACTTGGTAAATCCATATTAAAATATGAGAACCTTCTAATGTTAGCAAAATCATCTCGGACTATCAAAAAAAGGATATGGAAAGAGGTGAACACTTGTGTCGGGCACTTGAAAAACAAGGTCAATATGAGGAGAGGTTTGGGGTAGAGGAAGGATAACCCTAGGATATAGGATCTTAGATAATAAAGGAAGAGTGGTGGGTAAGCTACCCCAAGTAGGTTAGGATATTCATGAAACAAATAGGAAGAAAGGACCAACCTATCTTGTGACCTAGATCAAGAGGGTGGTTACAATAATAGGTATAGAATGTACCAAGTAAATGAGCTTGTATGTATTTATAAATGGACATATAATGTCAATATTCTTTACAGTACAACAATATTTGTTCCAATGGATTATTGACATGTGATAAATACACTACCTTCGAGATCCATATAGATAGGGAAAAGGGGAAACAACCTTAGACAAAGGTAGGGGATAATCCATATTGACTAGACTTATTTTGGTATGGTAATCAAGTGTGAGTTTAAAACCCCACTAGTGAGACTTGTATAGGTTAGAATATTTAGGCTTAGGATGGGGTTTCTCAAAATAAGATAAGCGATAAACAACATGTCAATATGGTAAAACCTCCACCACATGGGAAAGACTAGGAGGAGAGTGGAGGTTTTCATGTTCCATTGGGAATGGAGCTATGATATCTCCATCCTAAAAAAAGAAAAATATGGAATGGAAATAAGCACTTAAACATACAATTCCAAATAAATTTTGAGCATAGGAGAATGAAAAAGGGGGGGATTTCCCTGAAGAAGGATCTATGGTAATGAAATAAGGTAGAAAGGAAAAGGAGGTATCCAGTGTGAGAGGGAATATACACATATTAGGAAGGAAAAAGGTCTTATGATAAGGATACCTAAGGAAATAACTCCCCACACACTTAGGAGATATGGGAAACTCATAGGAGTGTTGGAGAGGGAGAAGTTCAAAAATGGCATAACATAACCCGCTAATCCAATGGATAAGGGATAAAAGAGAAAAGAGAGAAGAGATAAGGGAGACTAGAGCCTTTTCTCAAGAGAGGGGAAGGTCGATGGGAACTACCCAGTGGAATCACCAAAATATAGTAAATGAACAAATTCATGGTACCACATGTAGTATGAGGGAAGATATAGAATACCACCCAAGTACACAGACTACAAAGAGGGGGAAAGAGGAGAGTGGAGTCACCACCTACTTTTAGGGATAAACCGAGTAACCCTAGAGAAAGACGAGAGATTATCAAGAGGAAAGGAAGGCCACTAAGTTATTTAGGATATTAAGATATTTTTTATGTTAATATGGTTGTATTTTATTAGGGTAATTCTCTTATGTTTTAAATTATATTTTACCAAAAA